>JABFPB010002443.1:0-20139 GCA_022817645.1 Ceratoteleas bidentatus
AAAATTATTTGACAAAACCTGTGACCCGTGAACGAGCGCGCGTCCCAATGTAAAATAACTGGGAACGCGTGCGAGTTTGATGTCAAAATGTCGCATTATGAATCGCCCCTCACGACCCGTGACCCGTGAAAATTCCGAGCCATGACCCACGACCCCTGTGAAACGCAGGACCCGTGACACCCGTGAAACTCCCGAGCGGTGACCCGTGAAACTTCCAACCCGTTACCCGTGAAATCCGTGACCCGTGAAACTCCCGACCCGTGAAACTCCCCACCCGTGAAACTCCCGACCCGTGAAACCCGTGACCCGTGGAACCCGTGATCCGTGGAACTCCCGACCCGTAAAACTTCCGACCCGTCAAACCCGTGAAACTCCCGACCGGTGACCCGTGAAACTCCCAACCCGTTACCCGTGAAATCCTTGACCCGTGAAACTCGTGACCATTGAAACCCCGACCCGTACCCGTGAAACCCCCGACCCGTACCCGTGAAACCCCCGACCCGTCACCCGTGAAAACCTCACCCCGTGAAACTCCCTATCCGTGAAACTCCCTACCCGTGAAACTCCCGACTCGTGAAACCCGTGACCCGTGAAACCCGTGATCCGTGGAACCCTCGATCCGTGAAACTCCCGACCCGTGAAACCCGTGACCCGTGACCCGTGGAACCCTCGACCCGTGAAACCCGTGACCCGTGGAACCTTCGACCCGTGAAACTCCCAACCCGTGACCCGTGGAACCCTCGACCCGTGAAATTGCCGACCCGTGACCCGTGGAACCCCCGACCCGTGACCCGTGAAAACCCGTTACCCGTAAAACCAGTGACCCGTGAAAACCCGTTACCCGTGAAAACCCGTTACCCGTGAAACCCGTGACCCGTGCTAGTGAAAAGTCACCAGACCCGTGACCCGTGACCCGTGACGCGTGAATTGTGCGAATAGCCACTGCCTTAAAATAATAATCTGTTACACAAAACACCCTTAATGTTCCGTTTAAGTCCGTTAACGTTCATAGAACATTTATTGGGTAAAAACGTTCATAGAACAATTATTGGACATTGAAACGTTCGAAACGTTTATAAACGTTTACTGAACGGATTGCTCTGTTGGGGAGAGTTGCACATTTGACCGGTCAAAATCTTTTTGGCCAGTTGACTGGTCAATTGACGGTCAAATTGGTCAAAATCGTGTTTCATCAGTAAATTGAAATTAAAATCGCGATGAATTAATCCATTTTATAACAACATACAAAGGCTCTAATCTAGTATCTCTTTACTGATTAATCAACTTCGTGCTTTGTCGGTCATACGTTTCTAACTTAGTGATTATTTAATTTTCAACTTTCAAATAACTCAGAAGGTGTGCTTATTTCCTCGATTCCCACAACTTTGTCTTATAAGCAGAAGCAGATTTTGCGGCGTGAAAAACGTACTCCCAAAACTTAAAGAGGTTGGGGTGTGAACTAAATTAACAATGAGAATTTGATGAAAAAAATGTATGCTATAGGTACATTTACAAGGAATTTTTGGGCAAAGTTTGAAGACAATCGACTCGCTAGTTCAAGAGAAATAAAATGGACACAGTAAAATTTGTTGAATTAATTTCTCTTGAACTAAATTCAACAAATTTTATTTCAATTTACTGATGAAACAAGATTTTGACCAGTTTGACCGTCAATCTTGTTTCATCGTTATATTAGCTTCCACCCATTTTTTATTATTTTGTATGAACATTGTATGAACATAATTTAAAGTTCCCTTTTATGAGAATGTAACAATATTTGGATATTATGTAAAGAAACAAATTTGCTTTATTATTTTCAAATTCGAATAAAAATCCTCTAGATGGATTCGCTAAAATTGCAATTTATAACATAGGAAACATTAAAATGTAAGGTTATTTAAATAATTATAATAATAAATGTTATTGTTAATAATTGTTTAGTTTGTAAACTTTGCCTCTCGGCGTTGCTCATTTCAATGTGTTTCGTTTTTGTTCTTCATTTTAGTCCTTCTATCCCTTTCCCTCTAAAACATCGTGCCCCAACCTTCTTAATAAGGTTTTGTATTACCAAGAATCTATGCAGGATCCAATAGAACCCTGCGTATAACACTGCATAGGCGATCACCGTAAACCTCCCATGAATGCAGTTGGTACGAACGCCAGTTGCATTCATACCAATTGAATACCAATCTCTAATCTAGTAATTCTTGACTGATAAATTACCTTCGTGCTTTGTTGGCCATAAGTTACTAGCTTAGTGATTATTTAACTTTCAAATAATTAATTTTCACAAAAATGCCTAGTCATGCAACTTTTCCCTAGGAGAAGATTGTGTTAAACGTAAAAAGTTGTACTCCCAAAACTTAAGCGAAATAACAAAATGACTTTTGTACACAATATTATTCTCCCACAACAAACAAACTCATTAACCACCAAAAACTCAACAAACTAATTCTTTCACCTCAAACTCAAAAACTAAAAACACCCTAACTCCCGCCGATCACCCGAACCTCTCTTCCAACACACCACTTTCCCCCACATAGGGACATTTTCGCCGGCTCCTTTGCGAACGCCTCTCCCCTCTCTCTCGCTTCCCCCCTCCCAACAAAGACAGCCGCGCGCAACGTGCCTCAACTCCCATCCGTCCGGCAGTCCCGAAAAACACTTATTTGCCCGCGAGCGCGCGTGGAAACCGGAAAAACTGTGCATCGTCCCGCGGGAGATAGGAGCTCTCGTGTCGAACCTTCAGCCCGTTCGCCGAGGGTTATGTTCGTGCGCTGATCCCTGGCGCTCGGACTCGTGCGTCGCTTGTCGGCAACGCGTCGCGTTGCGCTACGTGGATCGCGCCGGCTTTGCTAGTGGCTTGCGCTCTGGCGTCTCGAGCTTTTCCGCGTCAGGCGACCGAAAATGGCGGACGGCGACATCGATTTGTACGCCGACGATCTCGAGCAGGACTTCGCGCAGGTGAGGCACCCTAATTTCAGAATTTCAATGGCGATCGGGGAAAGGTTATATCGGCCGAAGCGGCGTCGGTGAGGGGACGGGGGACGTGGAGCGTTTTTCGGCAGAACGACGCCGGGGAGATAAGCGGGGAGGGGGGGTTTCATTGTTGATGGGTGGGATTGTTGTGCGAGAGGGAGGGGGGGGATTTGGATGCGAAATGAGGGTCCGCGTTTGCGGCGTTGCCGGATCGCGTGGGAGAATGGAAGGGGTTCGGAAAATGGAGTTTTTTTGGGGGAAAATGGAGCCACGTCAATGGCGTGGGATAGGGGTTGATGCGTGGGAAGTTTACTTGGAAATTTGGGAGATTTTGGGGTAAAGAGAGAAATGCTTTGTTTGTAGGGGAGAATTGGGAAAGGGAGGGGAGAGATTACCGGTTAGATTAAGGTGATAAGAAGTTTGATGGGGAAATGCATAGTTTGTGGATGGGAAATTTGTGGATGAGATGATGGATGATGAATGATGAAAGAAAATAGCCACGTGTTTCTTAAATCCCCATAAGATTTCGGAAAATAGTGAAAATTCACACGTGGACTGCTTCTTCTTTGTATATATCAAGCATTTTTATCTCTTTCTCACATGAAAAATAGATACAATTGTTTTTCATTGATTTTTATAAATAACTTTTAAATCTAGAAAATTCTGAGTACTCACACTTATACAAGATTTTCCCACATTCAAAAATCTCAATAGATCTTAAAAATGTACTGCTAACACTGCATTATCATAAGATTCCCACAATCCCAGTTACATAACAAACAATTGGTCAGCAAAACAGCATAATCTCTTATTTTCCCAATCTCAAGGCTCAGGATGAGTTTGCTGGCGATGGTGTCGACTTATACGACGACGTAATAGCCGCTCCTCCCGGAGGTAATGGCGGTGTCTCAGGAAACAATAGTGGTCCTGCCGATGGGGAGCCAGGATCCCCAGGAGAGGAGGCCAATGGTAATGCTCCTTACCACCAACTGGGTAACAATATCCAGCCTAACCAGATTGGCAGAAAACACCAGCTATATGTCGGAAACTTGACATGGGTAAATATCATTCTGAGAAATCTTCCTATCTGAATTTCAAACGAGGAAGAGATTATGAAACTGAACGAATTAATCAATTTTTCAGTGGACCAGCGACCAAGACATAGCTGATGCAATATCGAACATTGGAGTGCCCGATTTTATTGAAGTAAAGTTTTTCGAGAACCGGGCCAATGGTCAGTCGAAAGGATTCTGCGTCATTTCCCTGGGATCGGAACAAAGCATACGCTTATGCATGGACCGATTGCCCAAGAAGGAACTGCATGGGCAAAATCCCATCGTTACCTTCCCTACCAAGCAGGCATTGAATCAGGTAATAATAATAAAATAAAACAGATTTTATTTTATTATTGTTAATTTTTTTATGTGTATATAGAAAAATTAATGTATTTCCCAATTTACATACTATTGATGTAAATTGATTTATATTGATATAAATTGATTTATATCAATTAAATTTAGAGGCAGCAAAATTCTTACTTTTTACTTTTAGGTATAATTCTTCTATTCCCAGATTTTCAAGATTGCCTTTCACCAGACTTGAAAAATATTGTTATTCCAAGTTAATTTTCATCAAATAAAGACACATTTTTCCCCCATGTTCCTAATCCTAAAATATCCCATTTTCACTTTGAATTTTCGTTTGTAGTTTGAGTCTCAGTGCAAGACAAGACCCGCTCCGGCGCCGCAGCAGGGTCAGAACCAGCGCCCCCACAACCCGCCGCCCCACCAACAACCGCTGCCGCCGCCTCACCAGCAGCACCCGCACCATCCGCCTCACTCGCAACACTCGCCGCAGAACCACGGCGCGAGGATGATGATGGGTCCCCCGCAGGGCGCGAGACCCGGCCAGGGAATGGGTCCGGGTGGACCGGCCGGTCCTCCGGGTATAGGATGCCCGCCGGGACCGGGCGGCCCGGGTCAGCAGGGCCCCCCGAGGATGCACGGTCCGCCGATGGGTCCGGGTATGGGTCCTGGTCCGGGTTCGCACCACAACATGGGCCCGGGCCACCCGAACCAGGGTCCGCCTCCTCCGGGGTACCAGCAGGGACCTTGGAACGGACCTAGGCCGAACGGACCGCCGGGTCCGCCGCAGAGAGGCCCCAGTGGACCTGGAGGACCTCCGCCACAGGGACCGCCGGGACCGGGACCGGTTCAGCATCGGCCCCCGGGGATGGTGGGTTTCCAAGTTGGGACATGTTCGGTTGAGATAATTGGGACTTAAGTCTGAAGAAAACTAGAAAATTTGTTCCATTTTGATAAAGTAGCTTATCAAAGAGGAAGAAATTTTCTAATTTTTTTGAGATTTTATATGGGAAGGCAAATCAACTTCTAGGATTTATCAGAAGAACATGCTACAAATTCCGATCTGCAACTACATTCAGAACTCTTTATTTATTGATTATAAAATGAGTATTGATCTTCTCCCAGAGACCATTTTATTTGATATGATTCTTTCTGAAGTGGGCCAACTACAAATGGCTGAAACTTTAAATTGACAAATTTTGTTTAAAAATACTTATTAGTCTGCTAAATTTGTCGAAAAATTAACCATTATATATATTACAAACAAACGTTAAATAACAATTCATATAATCAAAAATGCCTATAATTGGGTATTTATACTGCATTTTGCATTTTCCATTTATTCCAGTATAGTTGCTTTTATTCACTCTTATGAATTTTACGTCACATATCAACCAAAAGTGTGAAATGTATCTTAACATCCCTGACTGTAACTGAACATTTGTTAAAACAGTTTGTATTTAAATTTCAGTTCCATGGAGGTCCACCGGGACCCCCAGGTCAAGGACCACCCCGTGGACCTCCGGGACATCCTGGCGGACCACCAGGAGATCCTAGAGGTGCGCCACCAAGAGGACCTGAATGGAATAGACCACCTGGTAAAATTTTATTAATTTTTTTTGCTTTTCTGAGGTTGTCAGTTACTTTTATACTTCAAAATCTTTATTTATTTATAATTAGCGGAGATTCGGGTTGATGTAATCATGAACATATAAAAATGAGATTCATCATGTTTTAAGTTTTCATTGATTTTTATTAACTTTTTCATTTTATTAATTTTTTAGTACTTTTTTCTACACATTATTAAAGGGAAACCTTTATTCTATAAAAAATTCTAGAGATTGAAAAATAACACTTTCACTTGCAAATCCTCTTAAAATGGCATAAATACTAAAACCCAACTCTCCTCTGCGCATGTAAGTATGTGCATAAGAATGTATGTCTTAATTTCTCCGTTCATTTAACCATTATCAAAAACCAAAGTCCAGTCAAACCAAATTGCGTTTCCATGGTTTATTTGATTCTTCAAAAGACATCCAGCTGGTCCTTTTTTGGGACGGTGCTCATGACAAATTATCAGTAGCCACACCTCGACTTTTCATTTATTTTCTGTTAATGCCAACCTCCATACCTCACCATGTATTTCTTGTTTTGTACTTTAACATCAATCGAGACAAAACTGGGTTTTGCATGCTGAAACATGCTCTAAGAGCAACGCAATTTGTCATTACAATTTTAGATTATTTCATAAGTTCTACTCTTAAGTTATTTTTTCTTTAATTTTGTCAAATATTCATATAGCTTATTAATTCCAGGGTGTCTAAGTAAAGTTTCTATTTAGCATACATTAAAATCCATAAAATTTTTTTTCTTATTTTTTTTTAGTTTTAAAGCACAGTTTACCGGTTAATGATCAATTACTTAATTTAAGGTGGTTGGCAGATTTTTTTTAAACCAAATTTTAGGAAAATATGCCCTATTTTTTCACTAAAATTAATAATTCATTACAGTTAACTCTTTCTAAACTCAAACATACAATATCCTAATTGGGTCAATTGGGATCTTTCCAAAATTTGTGTTCAATTTTAATTAAAACAAGGTGTCAGAAATGATCTGATATGCCAACCTCCTTATTGATCCATTTGAACATTCGGTATATATTGAAAGAAACTAGACACCCTGACTTAGGAAAACTGATTTGAACCAAGAAATACAAGCGTTGGGTGTGCATATAGGAATGCACCATGGGCCTCAGGGACCGCCAGGTTTTCCCCAACATCAACACATGCAAGGTCCACAGCCTGGTCAAGGTCCGCCACAGAGAGGACCTCCTCCAGGTTCTATGGGTGGTGAGCACTCAATCATCATATGCTTATTACGATTACATCTCTCCTATTTACGATTGCACGTCTCTCCTAGTCACTCCCTTCTTAGTCTAAACTCGAGATCTTGTCGATCTTCCAATTAGTTTAGTGTAGACTGCATTGCAGAGTTACGGAAAGTAGATTGTATTTGCCACACCTCGATTTGAAATCAATGAAGGTACAATTCTTTTCTCGTTCAGCAGTGTTGTACTCTCTTTAAATTTCACTGACTCCTCACCGAAAAGTCGAGGTGTTTGAACGAATGTCGCCAATCTGCCTTTCGCTTGACTTTCCCGTAAAATTGTTTGGAAATTCTTCCTTTACCTTGGTAGATAACGAAACCTTTCTCCTCTCTGGTACTTGTAGTTTTTGTAACTTATCTCCTCTGAATCCAACCCGAATGTCTGTTCCCAATGTAGATACTCTCAATCCTGAGAACTTAGTTCTACTTTAGCTTAAATCTATGATATTTGTTTCTATAACAACAATTATAGATTTAAACTACAAACTAAACTTAGATTTAGCTGATTGTGCAAAAGCTCAACTTAGATTTAGCTGATTGTGCAAAAGCTCAACTTAGATTTAGCTGATTGTGCTCTAAACCAAGACATCTGATCTCGTCAAGCGTTTGCAAAAGTAAAAGTAGATTAGACACCTAGCTTTACCCTACGAAAGTTTCGACTTTCGTAGCACTGACGAAATATGGGGGTTAACCGATTACACCTATTTTAGGCATGCTTCCTGGACCAGGAGGCCCTCCACCAGGACACGGGGGACCTCCCCAGGGTCCTCCCCAAGGACCACCTGGAGGCCCAGCTCCGCACGTGAACCCCGCGTTTTTCCCACAGGGACCTCCCCACCAACACCCTGGACAGCATTCCGGAGGCCCTCCGGCCGGACCTCCACATGGTCCCCCGCATGGTCCGTCGCATGGACCGCCTCATGGACCACCCCATGGACCACCCCACGGGCAGCCACACGGACCGCCTCATGTTGCTCCACACGGATATGGACCTCCAGCGGCACATATAAAAATCGAAGTACCTAAAACAAAGCCAATCATTTATATAAAGAAATCCATAAAATCATATATTAAGGAACAAGACGAGTGGGACTCGGAAACGCGCGAGAAAATTAGAGCAAAGTTGATCGCGGTCATTGAATTTTTCAAAACAATATTGCCCGCGATGTGGGAAGACCCGGTAATATTACATAAAGAGGCTCCGGTGAACACTGTGTTAACTGAGTCCGAATCGCCGCGACCTACTCCGACGCCTCAGGATTCGGGGGTTGAGAATAGCCCAGCTGTATCGGGTGATCAGAATATACCAACTGTAGAGGGTGATAATAATATAGTAGCCGTATCAGGTGTTCAGAATATCACAACTTCGGATGTTCAGAATATCCCAACATCGGGGGTTCAAAAAATCCCAACATCGGGGGTTCAGAATATCGTAATTATACCGGGTGTTCAGAATATCCCAGCCTCATTGCGTGCTCAAAATAGCCAAACCATTTCGGATGTTCAGAATATCCCAACAAAATCGGATGTTCAGAATATCCCAACAAAATCGGATGTTCAGAATATCCCAACAAAATCGGATGTTCAGAATATCCCAACAAAATCGGATGTTCAGAATAAACCAACCAAATCGAGTGTTCAGAGTAACCCGAAAAAAACCAAATCGGTTGGTGTTCAGACTTCCCCAACACCGGCTATTCTGAGCAGATTAACCACAACAACTATTCATAAATGCCCCATATCGGGTGATGAGATTAACCCAATGTACAGTAGATATATTTCTGCTGTTCAGAATAAACCAACCAAAACGACTCGGAAATGCCCCACATCGGGTATTCTGAAAAGCCCAATATCGAGTGTTCAGAATATCCCGAACAATGTGGGTGTTCAGAATAAACCAACCACATCGGGTGTTCAGAATAGCCAAATATCGAGTGTTCAGAATATCCCGAACAATTTGGGTGTTCAGAATAAACCAAACACATCGGCTGGTGTTCAGAATAGCCCAATATCGAGTGTTCCGAATATCCCGAACAATATGGGCATTCAGGATAGACCAACCAACTCGGCTGTTCAGAATAACCCCATATCGAGTGTTCAGAATATCCCAACGATATCGGGTGTTCAGAAAAGCCCCAATAATGTTGATGTTCAGAATAAACCAACCACGTCGGGTGTTCAGAAGAGTCCAGTATCGAGTGTTCAGAATATCCCAACGATATCGGGTGTTCAGAATAGCCCGAACAATGTTGGTATTAAGAATAAAGCAACCATATCGAGTGTTCAGAATGTTGGTATTCAGAATAAACCAACCACATCGGGTGTTCAGAATAAACCAACAATATCGGGTGTTCAGAATATCCCAACATCGGTTGTTCAGAATATCCCGAATAATATGGGTGTTCAGAATACCCCAACGATATCGGGTGTTCAGAATGGACCAAACGTATTGGTTCTTCAGCATAGCCCGATATGGAGTGTTCAGAATATCCCGAACCATATGGGTGTTTATAATATTCCGAACTATTTTGGTGTTCATAATATCCCAAACAATTACAGTGTTCATAATAACCCAAACAATTGTGGTGTTTATAATAACCCGAACAATTTGGGGGTTCAAAACATCCCGAACAATTTAGGTGTTCAGAATATCCCAACGTTATCGGGTGTTCAGAATAGACCAACGATATCGGGTCTTCAGAGTAAACCAACAACATCGACTGGTGTTCAGAATAGCCCAATATCGAGTGTTCAGAATACCCCGAACAACATGGGTGTTCAGAATAGACCAACGATATTGGGTGTTCAGAATAGATCAACCATATCAATTGGTGTTCAAACTAGTCTGATGTCGGGGGTTCAGAATTTCCCGAACAATGCTGGCGTTCAGAATAGTCTAACAACATCGGGTGTTCAGAATAGCCCAATATCGAGCGTTCAGAATATCCCGAACAATATGGGTGTTCAGAATAAATCAACAATATCCTGTGTTCAGAATAACCCGAATAATTTGCGTGTGCAGAATAGACCAACCAAATCAGCTGTTCAGAAGAGTCCAGTATCGAGTGTTCAGAATATCCCAACGATATCGGGTGTTCAGAATAACCCACCGATATCGGGTGTTCAGAATATCCCAATATCGGCGGTTCAGAATAGCCCAATATCGGGTGTTCAGAATAGCCCAATATCGGGTGTTCAGAATATCCCGAACAATATGGGTGTTCAGAATAATCCAACGATATCGGGTGTTCAGAATAGACAAACCATATCGGCTGTTTGGAATAGCCCAATATGGGTAGTTCAGAATGTCACAACGATATCGGTTGTTGCGAATAGACCAACCATAATGGTTGTTCACAATTGCCTAATATGGAGTGTATATAATATCCCGAACAATATGGGTGTTCAGAATATCCCAACGTTATCGGGTGTTCAGAATATCCCAATATCGAGTATTCAGATTATCCCCAATAATATGGGTGTTTATCATATTCCGAACAATTTTGGTGTTCATAATATCCCAAACAATTTGAATGTTCATAATAACCCAAACAATTGTGGTGTTTATAATAACCCGAACAATTTGGGTGTTCAGAACATCCCGAACCATTTAGGTGTTCAGAATAGACCAACGTTATCGGGTGTTCAGAATACACCAACGATATCGGGTGTTCAGAGTAAACCAACCATATCGGTTGGTGTTCAGACTAGTTGGTCTATTCCGAACAGTGCCGGTGTTCAGAATAGACCAACCACATCGGGTGTTCAGAATAGCCAAATATCGAGTGTTCAGAATATCCCACCATCAGGAGTTCAGAATATTCCGAACAATATGGGTGTTCAGAATAGACCAACCAAATTAGCTGTTCAGAATAGCCCAATATCGAGTGTTCACAATATCCTGAACAATATGGGTGTTCAGAATAGACCAATGATGTCACGTATTCAGAATAGACCAACGATGTCCGGTGTTCAGAATAGACCAACCATATCGGGTGTTCAGAATAGACCAACCATATCGGTTGGTGTTCACAATAGCCCAATATCGAGTATTCAGAATATCCCAACCATACCGGGTGTTCAGAATATCCCAACCATACCAGGTATTCAGAATATCCCAACCATGTCGCGTGTTCATAATATCTCGAACAATTTGGGTGTTTATAATATCCCGAACAATTTAAGTGTTCATAATAACCCAAATAATGTTGGTGTTTATAATAACCCCAACAATTTAGGTATTCAGAACATCCCGAACAATTTAGGTGTTCATAATAACCCGAACAATTTTGGTGTTCATAGTATCCCGAACAATTTGAATATTCATAATAACCCAAACAATTTTGATGTTTATAATAACCCGAACAATGTTGGTGTTCATAATAACCCAAACAATTTTGATGTTTATAATATTTCGAACAATTTGGGTGTTCATTATATCCCGAACAATTTGGATGTTCATAATATCCCGAACAATTTGGATGTAAATAATATCCCGAACAATTTGGGAGTTCAGAATATTCCGAACAATTTGGGTGTTCATAATATCCCGAATAATTTGGTGTACAGACCCGAATTCGCGAACTTACCGATATTCGTTACGTGTTTGGACTGTTTGTTGAAAATGCAAAGAGTACATTGAGAAATATATCAGGCTGTAAAAGCATGCATTTTCGCTTTTGTATCATGATGTTTCACGTAATTATTACATAAAAGTTGCGCTATGAAAGCATAGATCCAACCTTTTTTTGTATGGATTCCTACTGTATTATCATCAGACCGAAGTAACTTGGCCTTATGGAACTCTTAATGTTATTTGCCGCCAGAGGGCTATGCTTCGAATCTACCGTTCACATTGTCCAATCTATGAAGTACATAATATGAAAACAAATTATTTGAATTCGTAAATAATAAATTGATTTGATTTTAACTATACATCCAGTTATAAGTGGCATTTAAAAAATAAATGAATAAAAAAATAATTACATTTCATAACAAAATTCAATTATTTTTTCAAATAAATTAAATATTTCTGGATGTATTGTAAACAAATGAATGTTTTAAAACATTTCAATAATGACTGAAATAAATAAACTGTTTTGCATGGGCAATGTAGGATAGTTGCATAGGCCTGATTAACATGAACTATGATGGAAAAACTTATACTTTTATGGCTAGAAATTTTTCTCAATGTACCGCTGCAATCAACACATTGTTACAGTAATGAAACCAATGTTGAAATACCATTTTATAAAGCATTATGGCTAGCATTGGATTCAAAACGGTAATAACATTGGAAACTCTGATTTTTGGGCACCCAGGAGCATTTTTTTTGCATTTCTCTGTTTTTTAAAATAATTTTTCAAGTTTGTTGTTAGTGTTTCCGTAGTTTAAGATAACTATAGAGTTTTAATTATGTTTTATGGATAAGAAAGACGAGTTTATTGTTAACAATCAGATTCGTTTATTTCTTACAATTTTTACACAAACTACCTCAACAATAGACTGCCTTGCAATACGATACTTCATATTTTACATTATTTTTACTGTTTTGTTAGTTATAATTGGTGCAAATGTTTAGCGAATAAGAAAATTGCCGAGAGTGAAATTAATATCGTAATTTATAGAGAAACTATGCAATATTTTTTACTAGAGTTTATATAAGCTGCCTTAAAATACCATTTTTTATTACACTTTGAATGGTTTCTATAAATCGATGGTTATTTTTTCCGCTTATGTCAGTAATACAGTCAACTACCGCGTAGGTATCCGAATCAGTGCCAACGACGATTACATAGGTATCCGAATCAATGCCGACGACGATTGCATAGGCATCCGAGAGGAGAGGCAGCGATATTCCCTCCTCGATTTTTCTGCGCGAGCTATTTACCGGTGCTACCAAGTATTTTAAGTGTTTTTAAGTATTTTGCGATCTCTTTAAGAAGCTTTGTATGTAATCCATTGTTAATAATGTAGAGATTGACACATCGGACAAATAAAAAGTGTCAATGAACAATATGAAGTGAACAAAAGAAAACTGTACTGAAACAATCACAAAGCGTCTTCTGCAATAACTGAAATCTGTGCAAACAATTGACAAATAGTGAAAAATGTAACAGAGTACAAAGAAAACTGAGATATATTTAACTTTGTTAAGAATAACTTTGTTCCTGAATAATCTTAAGAACCTTAAGATGGTAAATACGGTTTTTTCATGCAATATGTATTAATAAATATTTAATGCAACAATACATTCAGCATTTTTATTTCGACTTTCAAACTCGGCGTATTATATCAAATGTATTTGTTAATTAAATGATTAATTTGTTTAATAAATCTTACAATAAAATCTTAAATTAAAAAATAAGAAAATATTTTTTTACTGTCAAACATATTAATTTAACAGTTATATGTAAATAATGCATCTATGATGCATACTTGGAATACATTAGCTGATGACTGGTGGAGTCTTGGAAGACTATGTGATTGAAAAATCCGATGCCTTCCCGATCGGATATCTAAGCGGTAGATACCTACGTGGTAGAAAACTGTATGAATATGGAAAAGACTATTGGGATTTAAAGTTGTGGTTTCAGAAAAAATGTTGAAATCTTAACACAAAATGACGATGTTTCATACAAATCAGAATAATTCACGTTGCTTTTCAATTTAATCTCCATTAAATCTTTTTTTATTCTTTATTTAATCTTTTTTGTGCTGATCTGAAGTTTCTTTTATAGTGCTTATTACTTAGTTTATTAGTTTTATCATAGTTTCACTAAATTCCTTACTTTCAACTTTTTATTGTTTATTTATCCATTAATTACCTTTTCTAAACAAAAAGACAAATAAAAGGCACACTGAAACTCTATACACATTTGATAAAGTGACGAATAGGTGTTCGTCATATATATAAGTTTTTTTTCTGATGGAGTTCAGTGTTATAATTGATATATGAACTATCTCAGCCACTGTACGGCGCCCCGGGTCCTGACCACCGACAAGAAGGTCCACCACCGCTCACAGAACAAGAATTCGAAGAGATCATGGTTAGAAACAGGACCGTTTCGTCGTCCGCGATCGCCCGCGCAGTGTCGGACGCGGCTGCCGGCGAGTACGCCAGCGCCATTGAGACCCTCGTGACGGCCATTTCGCTGATCAAGCAGTCGAAGGTCGCCGGGGATGACAGATGCAAAATTCTCATCAGCTCATTGCAGGATACTTTGAGGGGTGTGGAGACCAAGAGCTATGGCTCGGCGAGAAGAGGTATACCTATTTTGATCGATTTTTCAAAATCAGTTCTATTTTTTCGAATATTACTTTACAAGCCAGAACTTGCTAAAAATAAACAGGGTGTCTAGTTGCCAGAATTTTTTTTCTGTACTGCAAGTTTAAGGATTTTTTAAAATTCAACTTAACTTCAAGAATATATAAAATAAAAATATATTCTTGATTTATTTTTATATATTCTTATATAAAAATATAAGAATATATAGAATTATATCGCCTACAAATGGTTAAAACCCCATTCCAATATCAGATTTTAAATTAGCGAACCCCCGAAATCTATAAAATGTAATTAATAATTAATTCGGGAAATATTCTTTTTTTGTCATCACCATCTATAAATAGTCAAATCTGAGGTCAAAACTCAATTTTGACCTCAGATTTGACTCGGCAAGCTGAAAAACCTTCACAAATTTGTTTTCCGATGTTATTTATTATAAAACATAAATATATCCATTTATAAGCTTGATTATTAAAATATTATTACCTCTTATGGGCTTAAGCGGGTCACTAAATCAATGAAAAAATCTGGGAGTATTTTTAGCATTTTTAAAATATTTCGAGATGTTTAATGACCCGAGAAGAGAAAACAATTGTTTGCTGTTAAGGGACACCCTATTATATACATACATTTTTTCCAATAAAATATTTATATATATGAATATATCGAATATAATGGATAATACAACGAGCCAAATGAGCAACTTCCTACTTGATTTTCGATGAAAATGAATCAGATTTGACATGGAAATATAGGATTTCGCTGGACACCCTGTTTGAGCAAGACCTCTTTTTGTTTGGCCCCTTTCCTCACCGAACTCATCCCCAAATGAATTGTAGAGAGATCCAGGTCACGCGACAGGGACCGCGGACACCGTCGGCGCCGCGAGCGCTCCAGGAGCCGGGACCGGGAGTACCGTGAGCGCAGCCGGGAGCGGGACCGTGACCGCGACAGGGACCGCGACCGTGAGAGGGATCGTGACCGCGAGCGTGACCGAGAGCGTTACTACAACGAACCCTACCCGCGGGAGCGATCGCTCAGTCGGGCGCGGGATCGTGAGCGCGAAAGGGATCGCGAGTATAGGGAGAGATCACGCGAAGAGAGGTAAGGCAACGTCGTTGCACTCCCATTTCCCATTGTTACAGAACAAACCGAAACCTGCTACCCGCAAGGGGCTTTCGGCTATTAAACGAGAACAAAGACCGCCTATTCGAGCTGCCTCATTTTGCTGGATAAGCGATCGAGCAACATATGCGCTGTGATTTTTTACATATGATTTAGAGGATGTCTTGTCAATTATCATAGTTGTAAGCTGCGTGATGTGGACAGGATTTTTGTTTTCTGTCTTTGTTCAACTTTCCCCGATAGGGCCTTGACCTTTTTTACTTATTTTTCGTGCATTCCTCCCGAGTAGCAACGAAGGTGTTGGAAGATTTTGAGGATTTTTGAAAATCCTCGGATCTTCTGACATTGTTATGAAGTAGGTCTTAAGGAGTATCGACCGGGTTATTCTGCGGACAAGCGGATTTGGAGTTTTGATGGAAAGATGAGGGATTCGATCATTTTATGTATAATATTTATACATAAAATAAATACTGGGATAGCATGAAATTTTAAGTCACTTTTCGTGAAGAAATGTGAGATGGTTACTGCAGGATAAATTTTTGAGATTTATTGCAGTTATATGTGGCCATGAACTGTAGTTTTAACTTAAAGACAACTTAACTTCCTTTTCCGCAGAATGAGTCGGGGCTATCGGTATTTAGATGTGAAATCTAGAGGTTGCTTTTTGGGATATCTGAACGTTTGTATAGTATTTTGTGATTCAGGAATAAGAGAGAAATTTCAAGAATTTCACTAGACTGAATAAAGAACCAAATGTTGGACTATCACACGAGTGAAGATCTCAGATGCATTAGTCGCATTCTCAGGACAAAATTTCAAATCTCTATGTGATGTCCCTTAAGTTCCTGATAAGGAACTGTTGACGATTTGCCTCAATTGACTTAATGATTTGTAAATGATAAAATTAATTAAGCTTTTGCACAGTTGAAAATTATTTTTAATTATTTCTAACTCCATCTAAAAGTTTAACACTGCAAACATCTCGTTCAGAAACTACGTTTAAGATAATGAGCAATATTTGTAAAAAATAGTAGTTAAAAATAAACTTGTTACGTAATTCATAATCTAACATCTTCCTCGATTTTTACACGGAAGGTAAACTATTTATATATTTGTATTGCTGCGATTTACAAATAATGCTTTGAATTAAGCAGTAGAATTAAATTGTTAGATATTTATTATTATTATTATTATTATTATTATTATTATTATTATTATTATTATTATTATTATGTGCAGTGAAAAAAACAAAAAGCAATCTCTAAATATGTATGTTGAATTTTCCAAGTGAAGTTTGCGTAAATAAGTATTGCATAGAGTAACAGAATTGCTACAATTACATGATGGATTTATGTCATAGACATTGATATGGGTATGAATGTATGTTTTATTGAAAAAGGTGTATATATCTCCCTTTGGGAATATCATCGTTGGGTCAAGTGACGAACTTTTTCAGTAAAAAAACAACATGGATAATAAGAATAATATTCTCATTTTCCTGCTTGAATATCAGTATTTTCGGAATATAACCTGAGACCCAGCGAAGATGACAACAATATTGACAGAAGATTCTGTGAAGTTTACCAGAAAGACGTGTATTTTTATATGTAAAATTTGGAATTGTATAAATTAGAACCAATTTTACCTTTACTATATGATACTGTACATATGAAATAGACTGAAACCAAAAACTTACATGAAATAATAATTTTACACGATGTCAGGTATGCTAAAGGTGTTCAATATAAGTAAAATATTTTACACATATATTTTTATATGAATTTATTTGTGAGTAAGGAAAAAATGAACTTCCAAGAGGCACTTGTTCTTATTTTGAAACTTGTACAAAACATGTAAACATTCACTTATACATTTTATAGAGTAACGAAATAATAAGTCCCATTTTATACACTTCTTTTGAAATTTGCCTCAATATACAAAAACACGAAACATCACAAAAATATACGATTGCTGTTTTCTGTCGCCAAATCAATTGAAAAGCTGAAAGACATTATTTCAGTTTGGATAATAGTATTGTATTTTGTATGTATTATTTATATTTTCTTTTATTTTTTCACAAGTTAAATAATATGTACCATTTTTGTAACGTTCAGGGTAAAATAAATGGTTAATTGTAAAATAAAATTGTCACAGATGCATTCGTGCGACGAATGTAGTATATTTGAAATAATGTAACACTGATATAATGATTTTTGTGAGCAGACTGATTTTATATTTCACAAAACAATCCATTGTTAATCATTTAACGTTTGTATGTAAATCAGTTGTCACCTATTTGACACATTGCTCAAACACTGAACACATTTTTTTTTGCAAAATGAAACAGTTTTTTTTAAACCATTTACTTGTATTTCAAAAACATCTCAATTTTGAGAAAAAACTGAAGTTTTTGGTTCTTCTTGTTAAATTGTGTTGTTAAATCTTGTTAAATTTGCAATTAAATGTAGATCCGTAATATTTTTTTACATTATATTACATATTATATTTATTATATATTATTTTATTTGCGTATTACATCAAAATATTTTGAAAACATTTCTTTACAATTCATATTCACGTAGTATTGAAAAAAGAACAGTTATTTCAATTTTTTGAACAAATAAAAAAAATTGTAATAAAAAAATTTTGTTCATTCGACTTCAAATTGAAAAAGTGGGCAATTAAAAAAATCTGCTGTGACACTTACGATGTTTTTCAAATGCAGTACAAACGCGTCGACACAGCACAGAACACAATTTTTTCAACCCACAACACTCTTTGAATGCCAATCATTCAACAATTATGTCGTAAAGTACCAACAACGTGCGAAACCATACTTATTATACATTCCTAACTCAGACTAAGTCCTTTTATGCCGATGATCATAATGTTTATGCGTGCTTAGTTATAGACAAAAAGTTTTAGGACACAACTGAGCCATTGAGCAACAGTTTCCCGCCTGATTTTCGTTCTTGTCTTCAGTTCTTCACTAGTTTCTTCCAAACTTAATTTCTCCCCCGCTCACTATTTTTTGTAACCGAAACAGCTTGTTTTAGTTTGATCAAAAGTCTGAATTGGTTTCAACGCTGTCTGTAAACTTTTTGTTCGATTACGACCGAGTGATTATATTGTACAAAAACAATGTTACACAATTGACACACAAAGTTCACCAAACTTGCGCCAACACCTACAAAAACATTCCATTCTTCACACAATCATTGTATGACACATCAAGATACATTTATTAGACACTGTAAAAAGATTGTAACGTTACAGTACATTCCCAGAATCTTTACTGCAAATAGTTATTTCAACTATCAAAAATCCGAATTTCCTGAAATGATATCTATATCATGCTTCAGAGATATAAGTATAACAATTCTCTGTATTTCAACTCCGAATTTCTTTTTTTTAGCCACTTTCCTGGGCTGAAATTTGAAGAAAAACCTACTTAAGAATGTTTACACAATTTTCTTCAAAATACCTCCCCAGCTGAGCATTTTTTTGATTGCTCAGTTTCAGTTTTTAACAGATTTCCATAAAATTGTAATATCCATCATAGATCCTAACCTCTTTTAGAGGTTAGATTAGATATCCAGTAGTTAAACCCAGCTTCTATTAATACATTCCTACTCTAATTTTACAAGGCTTTTTACAGTGCAATTTAGAGTGGAACTCGAGTCACTATCAAAGTCCATTCACCTCGCACAAGAAACTGCGAAGACAACTACGTTTTAAGTCACTCTGTACATGACATATGATTATAAATACATGGCTGACGTGTCACTGGTACATCTCTTCAGACACTGGACATGCGTTTATATATATGTATATACCAATATATTTGTTGTACTTGACGATTCATCCTGACAATGCAGTCGAGTCACAAAGAAATTTCAATGCAAAGCCCGTTCCACCATTATAACAAAACTGCGACTGTGAACTTTGACCAGAAGCCACCCCGATTGCGGTGATTGTCGAAAGCGCGAAAAATGCCATTAACAAAAGTGGGAATTAAAAGCGGTCAAAAGCGCGAAACAACGTCAGTCAGAAGCGCGAATGGATTCTAATTGAAAGAAATACTTCTTTTGACAAGTTTGTAAGGTTTGACACAATCGCTGAAATCTATAAATAATTTAGGATGTACAATTCTAATTAGGATGTACAAATCTAATTTACAATTTGAAACTACATTTCTTTGATTTAAATTAATTGAACACTGCGAGGCAAAAACATCGACATACAATTTCTAAAATAAAACGTGTCGAGTCTTGAATTTAGAAACTTTTTTTATGTATGTTATCGACTATCAAAATACTATACTTTGAACAGTTTGAATTCTAGACGGAAAAAAAGTTGGGTTATCAGACGCCCCGCGTATAGGACAACTGACGCTCTGGTCGCTTGGCGCATCAGTTACTCCGATTTCGGGTCATCGGTTGCACCAAAAGTAAGGGTAACTGGTGTCCTCAGACCCGGGGCATCTGATGCCCCGGA
>JABFPB010002444.1:0-20136 GCA_022817645.1 Ceratoteleas bidentatus
ACCGGCTGGACATTGACGCAATACATTTCAATAAGAGCTTTTCGGTATTGGAATCTATTGTTTTTCGTTTGCTGGGACGTCAATTTTCCACATCAACACCGTCCAACGGAACCGATAGTTCAATAAACGTTTGGCGAATATTCTGCTAAACATTGTGTACAGGTTTTTGAACGTTCTAAATGTTCTATAAACGTTTATTCAACGTTAAAATTTCCGGTTGTGGAAAGTTGTTTCAACGTTTCTCGAAACGTTGCCTCAACAAACGAAACCTTCACCAAACTCTTAAAGTTTCGGTTTCGTTGGGGGTTATAAACTTTGAAATTGTCTGAAAAGCTCCGACAGTCCACATTTTGTGTGACTGAGTGAAAGTTTTCAAAGATTTTGATACTTTTTATTGATATTTCATTAATTTGAAATATGCATAAAAAATTATTTCATTAATTTACAAAAAAAATTATAATCCATTGTGGTTTTTCTGAGCTTTCCGACATTCTGTGAAATTATCCACTTGTTTTGCACTATGTTTAAAAAGGTTTTCGATAGCGCATTTGTGAGAAAAACGTGTTTTCAGTAGATTGCCATCGTTTATAGAAATTACTATTGGCGCATTCAAGTAGGATGCACAGAAAATATTAATAAAGAACAGACAATTCAAATCACATAAAAGCGTCCTTTATTATTATTTTCTGAGAATCCTACTTCAATATGCCATATAATTGTAACCGAAGGGACAGGAGGACTAAGGAAATAGCATTACCTATTTCTCAGTCTGTCTCTTCTTATTACATAAAGTTAGAAAAGGATAGCTACGGTGCTATTAATTTCCTGATAGTTGGCGTATTCGGATGATAAGTGGTGGCTTCGGAAAGTATTCACAGCAATACAATCGATTGTGTTGTTATGAAACTTTCCGAACGCGTATTCTAAAAATGCATTGTCTGTATATCTATATCTATAACATATATAGATATACACTCAATGTATATTCTTATAGTTCTAGAATGCGTGTTCTGAAAAGATTCACAATTATTGTTGTGAATACTTTTCGAATGCGCCGAAGAATTGCTTGTTTTAATAAAGGACGCACTTATGTGACTTGAATTGTCTGTTCTTTATTAAAACAAGTTATTGTTGCCATCCGAATACGCCAAGTGGAACGTTTCGAACGTAGTCATTTCTCTCTATTTCAAACGAGTTGTGATTGGCGCGTAGGAGCGCCTGCTTGGAATGTCCCCATAGCCACTGAGGTCAACAATAACAACATATTTCAAACGAATCACGCGAAACATAAGAACAAGTTTTTTCTATTTTGGCAGTTATTTCGAACTGTTAATCATTATTTCAAAGTGAAAGCAAGCCATTGCTTACAAAGTTCTTCGCCTTCTTAGACAAAACAAAGGTAAACAAATTGTAATTATGATAAACAATATATAATGGCAACCTCATAACAATAAACAAAGATATTTATTTCAATGGAAACTAACGAAACGAAAAAGTTTGTTATAATATGTCTTCTTTCATGTTATTTGTTATTGTTTTTTTTCATTCTCATAATCGTATTTTTTTTACAGATGGCAGATTTCTTCGCTGTAGGACAATGTTTTGAATCTAGGAAAGAACTGAAACAACTGTTAAAACAGTACCATCTGTGTGAGGGTTTTATTGTAGTGATTAAGGATAGTCAGATCCGAAATGAAAGGGAATATCTCAATTTAAAATGCAAACAGGGAGGAAAATTCAGATCCCGCGGTGATGGTACACGTCAGTCCCAGTAAGTAAAGCATAAAATACACGATCCAAATATTTCTTAACATATAGCAAGTTTAAAACAAAACGATATGATAATGTTTGTTTTCATTTATAAAAAATGTTTTATAAACTGCTAGAAAACAAAGAAAATATCCTGATAGACATTATTATATAAAAGGTTAATATATTTTGTACATTTTATATTAATTGTTTACATTGCATTTGCATAAATTTTACATAATGTTACATATTTTCTGTAATTGAAAACTTCACATCAATATAACTTGCCTAGAAATGTTATGATAATCATATAAATAAACAATTTTTGAAACAATGAGTAAACAACAACATTAACTTTATGTAAATCATTTATATAATCCTCAGCTATTCACAGTGAACCAAATATTAGGTTGACCCGAAATTGGGCAATAATTGATGAAACAATAACCAATAATTGACCAATCGGACTACTTTAGGCAATTATTGGTAAATTTTGGAACAAAATGATTCACTGGGTTAGGTTACCAACAAGTATTCAGAAATTTTTTTTTTATATTCTTTTCTCCATATGCGCAATGATAATTTGGTACATTGAAACATTTCTCAGAATTTTTATATTACTAGTCAAACATTTTTTAATTTAATATTCAATTGTGTTTCATTCAAAAGAAAAGGCAATAATTTAAGTTATAAATAAAAGTGTACCCATTATAGACAGATTTATATACATTTTATTTCAACGTCATGTATAAATTAAATTACAGTTAAAGTTAAGGTCTGCATTTTACTGAAACATTATTTATTAAAAGTTTACACAAATTAAATTTGTATGTAGTAAAGCACTTTATATACTTAGATTATTAATTATTATACCGAGGATTTATGTAAAATGTCATGTGATACTTATTATATATTGTGTAATATTTTTGATAAATATAATGTAAACTCTTTATGTACACACTATTGCCCAATACAAACTTATGTTAGCGTACTTTATGTAGATCCTTTACATTTTTTTACTATTAGAGTTATTTTCGTTACTGTAAATAGTTACTGGATTTTCTTCATGTTTTGTATGCGTTTTTATAATTCAAAAAAAAAAAACTGCCCCTTCTTGATCAATCTCAAGGGGGAAAATGGGACACTGAGCGTTATTAAAGTAGTCACGGATCATAATCATGGCCCCGATTTTGAATCAAGGTATGTATTTTTTCAGGGCGTATGTTCCCCATTGGAAAAGAAAATCTAGCAACATTACCCAGTGAACCAGGGAGAATTGGCCAATATTTTCCCAAAGGAGTTTATGTGTTCAATTATTGGTTGTTTCTTGCCCCATTTTTGACCAATTTCGAGGCAATCCCACTTTTGGTTCACTGGGTTTGGCGTAGTATGGTAACAATATGCCAAAAGCGTGGCAAGAGCATTATGATTGCCAGCCAGACCAGTGCCATATTGTTGCCATCCTTTTGAATTTTTATAAATGTATCTTGTTGCTAGACTCTCAGTGTGATAACAGAATAGCATTAGTAAGGCAACAGGCTGGCTTGCGATCATGATGTAGACTCATTTTTCTGTGCCAGTTATTATTATTTTCACTGTCCTTCCTCTGCTTTATTTACTTTTTTTCATTTGAAATATAAACAATATTATGCAGCAATAAACTTTTATTTTTATAGTGTTTTTAAATTAAATATCATTTTTCTATCTGTTTAAAGGATGCCGCTTAAGAAGAAGAAGATTAACCAAAGGGATTCATCAGAACAGGATTCTGACGTAAGAAATATAAATTTTATAAGTAGAGAGATATAAAAGTAGATAAATAAATGAATACATTTATATAACATTTAAAAAGAAAAGTTAACTAAACTGTACTATTATTCGCCACTTCTTCTAATATAATTTGCTACTAAAGTACATAACAATGCTACTGGAGTTCTTTACAATATAAGCCAACCCAATACTGATCCAAGCACCTCGAAAAGTGTCCGCCGAGGCACAAATTAGCAACAAAGAGATGACAAAAGCATTGTCAATTCAATAATTTGACTGTTAAAATGTATAAACAATTTAATTCTACTGTCTATTCCCCTATCTTAACTTTAATTTACGTAATTTAACATAATTTTTAAGTAAATGATGTAAATGAAATAATTAGACACCACTTTATTGTATTCCGTACATGGCAGATCGGCTACATTTAAAAATATTGGGTTGGTGTCTAGCGCTTTTTCTTACTCGTATGGGTGCCTATTTCTCCCATTTTATTTAGTTGCACAAGTGCGTATTTTTTTAACTAAAACCAGTGAGACAATAGGTTCAACCGCTACTCATAAGAGAAAATATCATACTTTACTACAGGGAGAAGTCCTTACTTCTTTTAGTAAATTACGATAGTGTTACAAGTGCCTATTTCTCTCACTGTTGAAACATTGACAATTCACTTTGCTAGTGGTCAGTCACACACGTGTTAGAACAGCCCCTATTTCTCCCTCTAGTAAAGCAATATATTATATATTGAATCTGGGATCTCGAAACAGAAAAAGTGGTTTTTCTATGTAATATATATTTTTGTAAGACATTCAAACATTTTATTTGAGATATTAAATCATTATAATTGCAAGGTAAATTAATGTATTGTAATCGCACAAAATTAATTTAGTTTTGTAACCTTGTTCCAGGATATGAATTAGCAAGACGAACATCAGTAAGAAACTTTTTGTCACTAATGTTGCACATCCATGTTTCATGGGTATCACATACGTGTCACAAGCGTGTTACAGACATGTCACAGTGGCGTCTCAATCATGTCATATATGATATCACTTAAATGCCACAATAATTGGAAAATAGTTTAGCCTCTGTGACAAACAGTTGAATGAATCCCTTGTGACACATCTGTTAAATCTCTGACTTTCTTGGACTCTGGGTTGACGTATCATTGATCTTTTTATTATTAAAAACGTTAATGATAATTGATACAATTAGAAGATTAATGCTAATGAATAAAATTATCTAACATTTGTATTAAAATCTTTTTTTAATAACAATTGTATTTAAAAAATGTTAATCTTTAGTCAAAATACCATATAATATTATATTTAACTGTCCAGATTCAATCGAGGACTTTGAAAAAATGTGTCCACAGTGCCTTAAAAACAGGTAATATTCGTACATATTTAAATTGAAAGTTCAAATCTTTACTATTTGTGTTAATTTCAATATATTTATTTACAGTTTTAACACCATCATACATAAGAGCGTCCCATCGTCGACGTCTTCACATCCATAAAACATCTGTAAAAATATATCTTCTATTCAATATTTTTTTCAATAATAATAATAATACAGTTTAATATGAAAGTGATATGAACGATGACATGCTTGTGACATCATTGTGACCCGCCTGTGATATCAAAAAAAAAGTTGGGGCTACAGCAATTAAGATATTTTGTATTGGATTAATTACATGTAACATCTATCACTCCCTGTAAGAAACTTTTTGTCACTAATGTTGCACATCCATGTTTCATGGGTGTGAAACATTAGTAATAGTAATAATAATTATATTATATTAATAATAATATAATTATTATTACTATTATTTTTACTATTTTGTGAAATGTATGATATTTTATTTAAATAAAAAACATATTTAATATAGTAAACCTGAGCAATTTTCTTAATCTTGTGACATCAAAAATAAAAGAAACATTTTTAATTTATGTACGTACAATGACATTAAATAGATATAAGTTGAGATTCCATAATTATAGAAAAGGGGAATTTTTACATTTCTATTTTTCCATATTTACCTGAATTTAAATCAACAACATCCTTGATATATATCATATAAATACTTTTACAAAATACATTTTAATCGCTTTATCCTATCATTCAATGATTTAAGGGTTATTTGGAATTCATTCCAAATATATTGCAAAAATTAAATAAATATAATAGAAATATATTGAGATTATATTAGCAATATATATTTCATAATAAAAACAAAATAAAATATTTTATATAAAAAATACATTGTTTATATAAAAAATTTATTGGAAATATACGATTCATAGATGGCCAATATACCTACTTTAACTAACGATGATATATGATACTTTATTTAAATTAAAAAATTGTAGAATATAGTAAAGCTGAAAAATTTCCTTCATTTTGTGTCATTAAAGATTAACTAAAAATTGTTAATTTTTAGTAAATTGTTTAGTCATTTGTTCATTGTTTCTATAAATGTACAATAAAATTGTATTAATAATCACTAGCTTGAATTTACAATGATTCGTATTAAACTTTTATTTATATCCACGGCTACCACATCTATATATGTATTTTAAAAAAAACATTAGCTTCGACTATCTTGTAGCCAGTGAATGTTGATGAAAATTTGCGGACGAAAACGACGTAAATGATGTTCTGTTTAAATTTTTGTGGAATTAAACAGCGTCAAAATCTTATTTATTTCATCCCTTCTATTAGCATGAGTTTCGCGCCGTTCAATGGAGAGGTTTTTTAATGCTGAGATGCCCAATGAACAAACGAAGCAGTGTGTCCCGCGAAACGTTTCCCACATATATTTCATAACATTCAAAGTGATTGGTCAACTCCCTCTCCTTTCACAACAATACAATTTCAGACGGCATTTCGGTTGCTGAGTCAACATTAGGAATAACATAAAGAAAAAATGGATAACAAAAAGACAAATAATTGTTATAACATTATTCTTCGTTATAACAAATATAAAAAAATCGCCGCTGATCTGCAAGGTTGTTATTGGTTTTTATCTAACCAATGAAATTTATTTGCGGAAAAATAGACTTCCTTATTTATGTTTACTTTTTCGGGGTTCGTGTTGGAATCATTGTATTCAGTATTTTGTATCGTTTCGCGGAACGTGGAGGTTTACGTGCAAAATAAGCTCCCTTTTTCAATTGTGAATTTCAATTCTGATTTAAAATTATGAATCAAGTGGCCGGTTCCAAAAATAAGGAAAGTGAAACGAAGAAAAAGGCGTCAAAAAAGAAGGATTGCATATATGACTTGACAGACAGGATCATGCATGAAAAAAGTATATACCACCGGGGCAAAAAAATATTTGTGAAGTCGCACAATGGCATAGTCCAGTAAGTTTTAAATTTAATCTATTCCGGGTTCGATACATTTATCTTCTGATTTTTGTATTAAATTAATCAGTGAAAAGTGACAGTATTGAATTGTGAAGTTAGTTCAGTTACCTATTGAGGTGCAGGAATCCGACCGATCGCCTTCACGTGGTGCACTTTGTTTTAACTAAATGATCGGAGGTGGCTTCGCGAACATCTGAAGTCTGAAGTGTTAATATATTTTTGGTCTACGTTGCCAAAATAAGTGATAAAAGGAAAAAAACTGAACATTAAGCAGATGGCCTTTATAGAGATTACCTTTCCTCTGGAGCCATAATTTAGCAACAACAACAATCAGTTACCTATTGATAATTGAAGTAACTTAATTCATCGTAATAAACAATTTGAAAATTCACATATGTTTTAAATTCAATTTCAGACAAACGATTTTTTTGTTGATAGATATTTGTATCACAATATTAATAATTGAGTTAATGTGGGTAAATCGTTGTAAGTATACAAGAATGTGAATGTAAATAAGCTTATTTCGGAAATCATTTATTATTGCATTTTTCGTTTTTATACACTGCTTCTGTTTTGTTATTGGCTAATAAAAGATTTAAGTATTTCCATACTTTGTAGATCCGTTGATTACATGAGATGCAAGACTTTTTGTTAATCTTTTTTAAAATACTTTGGCATTGTTCATGCATTTTGGTTTACATTTATTTAACATTACCGTCGATTTATCAACTGTATTCAGTTTTTTAGTATATTTTGCACCAAGGGAGATTGAGCTGGGAATTCTCTTGCCAAGTTTACAAGCCGAGACGAAGGCGATGTTTGTAATCGCAAGGAAAACGGATTTCCGTTCATCTCGTATGGTGTAAACGATATTTTACGTTACGAGGGAGGAAAGACTGCAACTTTTCTCCCAAGGGAGAAAAGTGGTCAAACTTTCCCTTTGTTGTTGAAAAAATCAGATTGTTCACAGGTTTAAAATATAACTTCTTTTCTGTCCTAAAAAAAAATAAATAAATAAATAAATAAATACAAAAATAAAAAATTAGGGAAAATAGATTCAGGTTTCAAGTGGTCAGTCTTATTTTCTTTTCTTATAACTGGATGAAATATTCCCACATTTAATTTCGTCACCTGGGCAGAAGAACCTCGTATCTTGTAATTGGCTTTTGCCTTATACGAGATACATGGTTTGCTAGATACTGGGTTCTTCTGCCCAGGTGACGATTTATTGTTCATTCACATTTCTTATTAAAATATTATACACACGTACACTTTTTTAACACATTTTCCAACTTTTTAGTTACATACGTTTTCTAACCAAATGCTAATATTACACGTTTTACGACAAAAATACAAAACCATTATATATGTAAAACTGAAATTGACTCTGCATTAGAGTCAATTTCAGTTTCATACAATAATATAATTTATTTTAATCCTGCCAAATAGAATGTCAGTTAGTTTGTTTCAACTACGTATTCCCATTGAACCAAGCCTGGGGATCCAGATATACTTTATGACCTGGGGGCTAGTGACTTGTTTGAATCTGCATCAATAATTGGCCAAGTAACTGGTCTAAACTATACTTTGACTGTTCCTGAGGTCCAGATTTGGTCCACATTTGAACTACATATTCTACTTAAGCATAGGTCCAGAAACGCATGTTAATTGAAGCACAGTAAAGTCATATTCTGGACCTACGGTGTGGGTATAATAAGACATCTAGATTCGCTCCATGTTGTTGAGATAAACACAAACTTACACTTAAAAGTCATTATAAGTTACAAATCTGAATGATGTTCGATGGATCAGTTAGTAAAGTAAGAGACTTTTGATCTTTAGAACATGAGTTCAAAACTTCATCATGGGCAATTTTGTAAACATTTTTTTCCTGTTGACTTTCTGGGGCTAGATTTGATTAAATCTTGATCTTCTATAAATGTCCACGAAATGGAGCCAGACTGGAGTCAGAATGGGGTATAAAACGGATTTGAACTAGAGGCAGCTCCTGGGGCTACATTATACCAAATTTGGGCTTATTTTTATATTGGTTCAATGGGTTGTTATATATTTGGTGAATATTGTAGACTTTCAATCTGAAGTAATTTATTAAAAGTTGGCTTATAGTAAACCAACAGTTAACTGTGGATACACTTATTGCTTTACAAGAAACAAAGAAATTGTACTTATCCCTGACAGTCCCCGATATTCACATATTCCCCTGACATTGATAGCATGAATCTGAGGATAATCTCCGGATATCGGAGCATGTGCTGTTACGGCATATGTGCCCCAATAGAACATAACGTTTTAAAAACGTTTCTACAGCCTAAAAACGTTTCTAAAATGTTTTCAAAACCTAAAAACGTTTTTAAAACGTTATGCTCTATTGGGGAACCTTATCATTGATATTTCGATTCTTATTCTATTTATTCCTAATTAACAATGCAAAAATATATATTAATTAGTTTCAAACTACTAAATATTTGTATTATTTATTTTAATAACAAGTAAAAACACACATCTAAATAGGAACGAAACGAAAACAAACCCGATTCATTTTCAAAGTACTCCTCAGGCAGCTCTGTGACCCCTACATTGGGGTCAATTTCCATCGCATATAAATTGTTGAAGCCATTAACTTTTGTTGGTACTTTGCTGAATTTCTGGTCAAATGCATCAGAGATATTGTGAGCCGGATCAGTAGATATAATCAGCACTGTATCTCGAACTTTCGCCAATTGCACTGCCAGTGAACAACTGAAAACCACAATCAAAACGTAAACAACTCATCGCAAACACAATCCCAATGTCATACAAACCTAACCAAGCCACGATGACAATCAACTATTCATTTCCATCTCTAAATTTTACCAATGACTCCTCTCTATTTCACTTCCACATGTCATCCACATTCCACGTTGATCTCATTGACAAAATCGAATCCCTCAACTAATTGAATCGCGAAAGTCGCGGAAATTCACGTGATTCCATCGAACGACCGAAATACGTTTGTAAGACATTTCATTTTGACAGTTTCGAATTCAGTCAAACGATAGGTTACTTGTCAGATTTATATCGAAAATTAAGTTAATAAGAGGACTGCGTTTTGACCTGCACGTAGTTTTGCCAACCCCGCCTTTTCCGCCGACGAAGATCCATTTCAGGGAATGCTGGTCGATGACGTTTTTTACGGATGGCTCGAGGTACTCGCCATTATTTACATCCATTCTCCCGCGTCGGCGCTCGCAATTCACGGTACGAAAATAATAACACAACGCACAGCTGATACAACGTGGACCGCTTTTGAACGGAGTACAGCGCACTTGAGAGTTGTCACCCGGGGTTTATAAAACGTAATCACGGAGCTGCGGGACAAATTGTCGAGCACGTACGGCGCAACGACTGCAGCGCCAATTTCGCGGTGAGAAAAAAGGGAACTGATGGATCACAACAAACGGGAAGGTTTATTTTTGTTTGGGATTTATTTGCAGGTGGGTTTATGTGGTTGCTAGGGATAGTTGGTGTTGGGATAGGGTGGGAAGAGAAAGTTTATTGATTGAGTTAATAATTTAATTTATTAATCATGTCGATTCATTTTCGTTAAGAAGGTGGCGATGTAGATGGCAGGGTTATCGTTTTTTTTATTATTCCTGGGAGAATTTTAATGAGATGATGGCGGGATATAGATGATGAAAGGTAAGTAATTTGAGATATTTTGTATGAGAGATGAATGAGTGAGAAATAGGAAAAAAAACTGGAGAAAGTGGGTGTACCCTACTGAAAAAGTCTTATGTGAAGTTGCATATAATATTTTATATAAGAAATTATGTCTCAGTGTATTGTATGAGAAATCATACAATATTTTACACATCTTATCTAAGATTTTTCGTAAACAATATCATGTAATACTGCACATAAAATCTTGTACGATACTTCATAAAATATGGCCAGTGAACGAAATGGCGGGAAAGTTATATAAGATTTTATGTAAAATTGTATGTAAATATTTATTAGATGATATACAATATTAGATGATATTTCATCTAAGATTTTATGTGAGATATTAAATGAAATCTTACATAAAGTTTTCCAACATTTGTTTCTCAAGCCACTTTTTGTAAGAAATCATGTCAGAGTTTATGTAAAATCTTAATTAAGATTTTATCTACAATATTAGATGCCATTTTAAGTAAAATCTTAGATAAGATATTATGTAAATTACAATATAATTTCTCATTCTCCAAATTAAGACATCATTTCTTATACAAACAATTTTATAATATTATATAATATCTAAGAATTTTTGTTTTACCTTACATAGGGTAAAACAAATTATGGATCTGATAATTTTTGTATAAGGAAAGAAATGCAAAAACCTGCATTTGGTTTGTTTGAGCTGTATCTTCTTGTTTTTTTGCTGATTATTCTTGATATATCAGATTTAGAACGAATCTCAAGAATAAAGATGAAGTTCTTGATCAGTTGTCTCTGTTTGATACATTTGGAAACATGAGAGATAAGATGAATTTAGGAACCTAAGTTAGAAATTAATTGTGGAAATATCAAATTTCTGGAATTAGGGCAAAGACAAAAGTCTTACTCGGAATTAATTTATATACATTCATGATCGAAATGCCACCTCTAAATTTGCTTCTGTTAACTTCTTGCCAGCATGTCGTGTTAAATATTCTGGGCTTTATATGCCTTATACGATCATTCGACCTGTGAGGCAGACTTCATTTCAAAGTTCTGAGGAATGACTTGATGCTTTTTCGATAAGGGGGGCCATCGTATTCCCTAGGAATATAAAATACCCTGGGTCAGCCACAATGACATGTGCGAAACTGACACAATGAAACGGTAAGCAACAAAGATAGAAAAAGGCTGAAAGAAGAAGAAAATAGACTTCCAGATAGGCTAATTTCACTTTACCCCTCCCTTTCCCCTCTCCTTCTAAACCTACATCGTCATGCAGCGCTCTCCCTCAAACTCCTAATAAATAGAGAATTATTGGGGAAAACTTATGGTTCTTTTGGCAGGGTATCCAATAACGGGTGGGAAATTTAAAAAACTTGATAAGATTTGATTCATATATTTATACTAACAATACATTGCGAACTGAAAATATATTAACAAGAAAAAGCAATGGATTTATAATGCAGTTAACGGTGACTTTTTGCTGCATAACTTGGTTAATTTTGGGTGAAAATGAATGAAGTTTGAAAAACAAACTTTAAACCCTGCATTTTCCAAGTTTTTCATAGGTCTCGAGGAGATTGAAGGTTGAGTCAGCACAATTTTGCACTTAACTAAAAAAATTCGAAAAATGCAGTTTAAATTTCAAAAATTCATAACTCCGCGCATAAATGCTTACAATTAGCGTGAAATCAACGTAGAATTGTTTGAATTTTATGCCCTTTTGGTCAGTTGAGTCCAAACATACAAAAATCCAATTTGCATGTCGGTCCCCACTTTTACTCTTGCAGAAATAAAATCTCTAAATCTCTGAAAAAATCTCTGAATACCTCCGAAAATCTCTAGAAATGTCTGAAAACCTCTCAAAATTGGAATTATCAGAGTTTTTCAGAGATTTTTGGAGATTTTCAGAGATTTTATTTTCCTCAAGATGAAGCAAAGATAATTACCCAATATGCACCCAAATACATTACATTTTCATCTGCTTTTTCAAAACTGAAAGTACTGAACAAATACTTATAACCCGGTAGGAAAAATTCTGCAAAAGTCTGCAAATTCTTCAGAAAAATATCGGCAAAATGGTCATGTTTGAAAATCTGGTAATGTTTGAAAATCGATGAATAACTAAAATTATTTTATACAAAAAAAAAGTTTGTAAAACTCTACACAATTCAGTTATGCAGATAATTCCTGGGAAAGTCTGCAAATGTACTTTGCAAACAGTCCCAGTAATTATCAGACTTTTGCAGACTTTTTACAAACCCGCTTTCCTTAGTTTTAAATCTATGAAGTTCTGCAAAACACATTTGCAGACTTTCCCAGCAACTCTCAGATTTCTGCAGACTTTCCATTTAGAACTTTAAATCTGCGAAAGTCTGCGATATTCTGCAAAATACCTTATCAGACTTCCGCAGTAACGTCTATAAAACTCTGAAAAGTCCCAGTTGCAGTACTTTTTCAAAGATACGTACAGAGCTTCAAAGTCTAGGACTTCTAGTAAAAAAATTCTTACTTCCCTGAGTTTTTACTTCTACAAGGGACCTGTTTCCCAATCCAAACTCATAAACTCTCAAGAACTAAAATCCTCCTCCCTTTGGGGCCCCCCCCCCCACCCCCCCCCCCACCCACCCCCCCCCCCCCCCCCCCCCCACCCCCCCCGCCACCAAAGTCCCTATCGCCCCCCTCCAGCGTTCGCAAAAGCACACGCCGCTTAGTGGCGCCCTCTCTGCATCTGCCCGTGGGCCGTCGCTCGCGCAGTTGGTGAGCGTCGCGGCGGTGGGGGTTGGCAGGCTTTCGAGCGCCGAGAGGTCGGACTTTGTGTGCTCGCTCGGTCGCCGCGGCGTGAAATCGCAGCAGTGTCGTCGTCGTCGTTCGGTCCGCGCCGCGTCACCCGTCGGCCCGCCAGTGTCGCCCGCCCGTCCCCGTCGCCGTCGTCCTCGTCGCCGTCGGCTCGCACGGGCCAGGCGTCGCCCGCACGCGCCGTCCCCGCAGCAGTCGCGCCCGGACAGTGCTCCGAGTGCGCGCGCCACTTCGCCACGCGAGCCCGTTTCCTCGGCGCGCCGTTAATTATGTGGGATACTGACGCGGCACTGCGAACGGCCACACGTCAAGTCAGCTGACATATTGCGCCCTGCTACACCACAGCAGCCTTCGGTGAGTGTCGCAAGCGCGACTATTTCGGTCGCTCGGGCGCGCGCGCGCGAATCCGCCTTTTTTCGGGCCACTTTTCGGCCGCCCGCGGGGGAGGCGGAGGGGCGCTGGTCCCCGCAACGGGGACTCGAGCGCGACGCCAGCGCCAGCAAGCTGTCCTTGTCGCGCGGCTTTTTCCGCACCCTTTGCGAGGCGAGGCCGTAGCTAGGCGGAGTGGCGCCCCACGCCCCAATCCGGAAGGGGAAGGGGGGTTTTATCGGTACGGCGAGGTTGATAATCGGGTAAAAAGAAGTGGAAAGTCACTGAAACGCGATTTCTTAAAATTCGCAATTCGTAAATTAAGTAGAACTGGTTATCGCAATATTGCAATAGCAATTGTTATGAAATAGTTCAGTCTTCCCCCTCCAGAAGTCAAAAAAAAAATGTTTGTAGACATTTACCATTTTTGCTTTTCATTTCTTCCAATTGACTTTTCTTACTTTTCTTACTTTGTTTTTAAGGATTGGTTTTTTGCGACGATCGGTTTCCAAATCAGGGGGGGAGGGGTATAGTGCATTTTCACTTTCCAACAAACCGATTCGGTTTGCAAATAGTGTGCATGTAGGTGTATGTGCGTGGAAAAGTAAAAAATTGTTGTTAGCATAGTGAGCCTCTTGCACAGTGAGTGTGGAAAGTGGAATTTCGATAACGAGTACAAAGTGCGCCGCGCGATACTCCGTCGCGACGATGTGCACGCGCGAAATCTGGGCCGATAAATAAACAAACGGGCCAGTGAATCACTTGGGCAGCCTCGTCCGCGACAAAGGAGCCACGTGGAGGAGCCCGCTCGGCGGAAATGGTCGCGGATCGGGAGCCTCTTTGTGCACGGCGCGACGCTGTTGACACGAGGTGTTTACGCGGGGGTGTTTAATTAAGGTGTTCAAACGAATTTCGGCGCGACTGACGTCCGCGAGACGGTAGATAAGTCTCGCGGGGGAGGGGAGGGGAGGGGAGGGGAGGAGATTTCGGGGAACGATTTCGAGTATCGACGCGGATTCTTTGCGGGCGATGAACAACAATCTTGCGGATATTGATTTTTTTTCTCATTCAGCGTGAAATATTTATTTGCGATTGTGGAGGTTGGTGGCGTTAAGTAACATATTGCGAGGAAGAATTGGGTTTTGGAGTGGAGATTTGGGTTGGATGAAATTTGGGTGTGTTGGTATTGGATAGCGGAAAACAATCCAGATAAGAAATTCCATTGGGACTGTGTGGAATAGTTGTGACGGTTTCTAGGCGGTTTCTGTCAGTGTTTCTGTATGTATCTAAAGGTCTGATAGAATTTTTTAACTGGGAATGGGGGATGAGATGTAGATTTGTGATTGGAATTGTAGAGGTAAATCAGCTGCTTTAGATGGTTGTTGTTTTGGGACATATTTAAATTTGGGAAACGAATAGGTTAATCAGTGACTTTGACAAAGATAAAATCAAATTTTGCCTTTGTCAAAGTCATTGATTAACCTTTTCGTTTCCCCAATTTAAATATGTTCCACAACGTTTAAATTAGCAAACCGGATGTCTGCAAGATCTTATATTTATGAGGACAAAAAATTTGAACTGTGATGTAGTTAGGAAAAAATATCGTGGAAGTGTGTCGTATCATAAGTGGAAACTCTCTATATCATTTTATATAATAGATATAGATATGGGTATACAGATACGGGCATTAAAATACCTATGGAATGGTAGTGAACTAATATAAAGTATATCCACAATTCGGAAATAATAATGAGGGCACTGGGTTGTTCCAGCTATTATTTTCAAATAAACAATTAAGATTTAGTTTTTTAAGCCTGGGGTAGGTGTAATAAAAAGGTGATCAAAATTGAGACTGAATGTTGCCCAGTATTGATCAATTTTGTATTTTAATGAACTAGGAACTAGATTATAGGTCGAGTTTATTTCAAAATGTTTGTTCTTAAGAATTAGCCAAATCACAATAAAATTGTAATTATTGTATAACTTTAAATCGATTTTGAAAATGTTATTCTCACTTTGTTTATATCCATCCAAAATATCTGTCTTTTTAAATGATTTCTTAAAAGACTTTGTTAAATGTCATGTTTTCTCCAAGCAAAACAATATACATAAACAATATAAATGGTTCTGACAACTGAACAGTAACCTTGAAGTTATACACATTAATAATATTAAAATGTATCCCAGCAATGTTGCAGGACAAAAGCCTTAAAAAAGCGAAGCACAATAAATCAATTTAAGAAAAATCACATTGTATCCTATCCTTTGAGATTAATTGCTTTGTCCATTTTTTTGAATAAGTAGAAAGTCAGCTTTCCCAAATCACTTTTGCTTCTTTGGTTTTGCACTATGGGTTATTAAATGTGGCTTGTAATACACTTGTAATGGAAAATATTGTGTGCAACAAGGGTGCAATCGACGATTCTCATTCGTGCGAAGTATTTTCTATTTCCCTTTGCTTTGTCCGAAAACCTCACAATCGTCGATAATCGCCCTGTGCTATTTTTCCAACATGTATGATGAAACTAGTGCATTATTCAACTGTTTTAGCCATCGTTTCCGCTTGTCATGAAAATATGATGGACCATTTGTTTCTCAGTTGATTCCTTCCGTTTCAAAAATGTGTCACTGATTAGAAAATTGTAATGTCATCGAGTGGAAAAAGTTCGCGCCTAACTTGTAAGGAACTGACAATGCCAAATTTGTAACCGTGCAGTTCTCACCAGTTCATCTTATATGGAAGGAACAAGTCAGTTTACAAAATTTCTCTTAAAATGGAGGGGACTGATGCTAGAAACGAATCTGAGGAAATTAGCATGCAATATCTTGTTTTCGTTGCTTCTGAAGGAAAAGTCAACTACGTTTTGAATTTGTAGGATTGTTAATTGTCATTGAAAGAAAGAGACAAAATATGTTTTGCTGTCTTGCAAATGGTTGTATGCCCTGGATTTAGGCAGTTATTATAAAGAAATCCTTTTATGAATGTAAAGAAGTATTTTGACATTTTTTGCCCTTGAGCAATAGCACTCAGCCAAAGATGCGCCAAAAGCTCTATATGTGTGAAAATACTATCTCGGTTATCGCAGGTGCTTGTCTTTTAGACGTTGACCTCTACGTTGTTATCTTATATTGTGTCTGCAGGGGGTCGTTTTTAACATTTTATCCATCTTTTGACAAAAGAAATTGTATTACCAATTGCACCTTTAACCTCCAGAATTATGGACGTTACATCATTTTGTATTTTAAACTCTGAAATGTTTACAATGATATTGATTGAGATTTACAATTTCATTGTATTTGACAAACTTTTACTTTTTGTAATAATCTATTATGATATTTTATATTTTGTTTTTAAAAATCAATTGCCAGTTTCATCTCAGTAACACAATTATTACTCTTGATATAACAAGGTTTTCCATGTCAATGCCACCACAATGTCAAATTGTGGCGATCAAGAATGAAAGGGATCAGGTGTTTTATAATGAACCATAAAAAGTCAAGTTCATTTCACAAAGATTAGTATTAGAGAAACGTCCGCCTTTTTGTATTAATTACCATTCATTTTTGTTTCCGATTATAAATAGGATACTAATTAAATTGATACATTCGCCTTTGTCCCAATTTATGCTAATTACAATCAACTCATCTTTGATGGTGCACATTCAGGTTTGTCAGGCAAATTAGTGTACAGAGTTATTAAATGTTATAATGATTTTACTTGGTAGCGTAAAAAATAAGGTCTATGTACAATGAATGAACTAATAATTTTCATGAAGATATTCTTGACCCCGAAGATGACCTTAAACTCACTTTGTCGCCTTTAATTCTGATCATATTTAATCAAAATATCTCGTAACTGTCAACGTCCTGAAATCCTCATTCCATAAACTTTACACCTCAATTTCGATTTCATAACCAGAAAATCTCTCACAGAAACTTAGCCAAGAGACCTAAATTTCACCGAAAAAGTTGATTTCTTGAATAATATTAATATTTTATCGATTTTATATGAAGTTTCAATAAAAACTGATTAATAAAGTACTGATGTGGCAAAACATGCAAAATATAATGTTTCGACTAATTATCAATAAAATCTTGTTACTAAACATTTTTTGAATATTGTTATGGCATTCAAAAAATGTTTACTATTTTTCCATTTTATGACTATGTGAAACACTTATTTTTACTGCTCACTTCAAATCTTTTTTCGCATAAATAAACTTGAATGGATACTTCAAATTTCATCTGTGCCCTTAAATAATATTTCAAACAAATGATTTACTAAAATCTATTTCTGATTTCTACATACTTGACAGTTTTCATGATATTAATTCAAAATGCTTAGACTTCAATTAAACTTTCAAGGCACTTATCATAATAGTTAGATTAATCCTAATAAGGTCAACTCTCGCTATTCAGGAAAAGAAATATTGCTTTTAATGTATTTACTTTTTCTGAGTCGTTTTTTGTTTTGTTAATTAAATGCAATAAACATTTAGTATAAAACAGAACATTTCACTGAATAATATAACTTCAAATCCAAATACCAAAACCCTAGAAATTACACACCTAACTTTTCAATAACAATAAATCGTCATAACTCAAAACAAGCATGAAAACATATTACTCTCTCTAATCGAACAAGCACCAACTTGTTACAAATAGACCAAACTTCCTCGTTTGCTCCTTTAAACCCAACCGTTTATAATAAAAGTACGATTAAAGGTCAAATAAAAAAACATTATTACATTTTATTAAATGTTTTAAATATTCTATTTTATATTGTTAAAATCTAAAGAATAATATAAACAAATTGAATATATTAAACCAAGTACAAATTTGATAGGAATGTATTTACTGTCATCACAGTAAAATATCCAGAGTGAAATAAGTATCACGAGAGTAAAGTATTCACTCCATATGGAGTTTTAGCATGTCCACCCTTTAACGGTGTCAAAAGCTCCGTGAATTTTTTACTGTGTACGATTAATGTTTTTTCAAGTAAATAATTTGTGTATTCGCCACCTGTTTATCAGGGTCTTATTAGTATTTTATTTTTTTAGTCCAGTTTTGTTCAATTACAGTTTTTTACTATGTACAATTTGTGTGCTACTCAGTTTGTTTTAATTTATTTGTTTGTGAAATAGGTATGATTTGTTTTTATGTTCGCCACTTGCTTCTTATTCCAACTAAAAGTTTGCTGTTCATTTTTCGAATACGATAATTTACGATAATTGATTACAATTTTTTTATTTCAACAGATTACTTTCGTCAACAAAGTTATCCTGAATTGTGTGACTTCAAAACAATATTTGTTGTGTCTGCAACCTGGTTTTCGTTTCAAATAAACTTTTTCCACTTCAAATCCACTTTTTGCCGCAATAAATTCAGTTTAATTACAGCCCATTCTTTTCTACAATTCTACGACATTTAACAACAAATTCATTGTGATATTTGTTCTTACAAAACAATACTTGTCTCTGCCACCTGGTTTCAGTTCACATGAGATTCCATTTTTTACCTACAATAATTTTCCTTTGACTCCATTCATTTCTACAATTCCACTACAATCTCTTCCTACACTTTCTGCAATTAACATCAAATAAACAAAAACTATTAAAATATTATTAAAATTATTAAAATATATTAAAAATATATATTTCCGCTAAAAATAGTACATTTTGTGTACTTTTCTCTAGTGTAAAGTCTACTGTTCAGATTCGTAATGATGAACTCTAATCTTCAACATTTTTTATTGCAAAATGAATACAAAATTTTGAAAAGTAGACTTTTTCTTCCGAATTAAAATATTTTATCTTTTAAATTTATCCTAAACATATTTTTACAAAAACTACCACATTTACCATATACACATACACACACACACACACACCACATTTACAATATCCCAACATATATTTAAAAAAACTGCCATATTCACAAAATCACATTCACACACAGACGCACCACACACACACACACACCACATTCACACACACACCACACTCACACACACACACACCCACACACCACAATCATACACCAAACATATTTTCACAAAAACTACCACATTCAGATACACGCACACCACATTCACAAAAACTACCACATTCGCGCCCACATTTTTCCAACCCATTTCCGTTTACATTTCTAACCTAATTTTTCACCCCCCCCCCTCCACGTGTCCGCCCGAAACTCGCTCGATCCCGCGAGTCGCGCGAAAGTCGCCGATTGCCCAACGTTACGAAACGGCGCAGGCGTGCGCGACTCGCGCTCACCTTTGGGCGTTTGTTTTGCGCGTCGTCGGGCGCCAGGTGGCGCGGCGCGTCGCGCCGGCCCTGGCTCGATATACATTCGAGGCCCCTCGCGGCGGATTGTT
>JABFPB010002445.1:0-20133 GCA_022817645.1 Ceratoteleas bidentatus
ATAAAAAAAGTATGATCAATCATTTCATCACAAATCGACCATACCTTGATTCTGCACTTTTGGGAGAACATGTCTGGCTACCAAATCACAATTTTTAATCACACATTTTCAAAAATAGTGATTATTCGTAATTTTGCCCCGCTGAAAATAAAAATTCACGAATAATCACTATTTTTGAAAATGCGTGATTAAACATTATGATTTGGAAGCCAGACATGTTCTCCCAAAAGTGCAGAATCAAGGTATGGTCGATTTATGAAGAAATGATTGATCATACTTTTTTTTATTAACAAAGACACTAACACCGTGGAAGCAGACTTGAGACATCACCTTAAGATCACTTTTGTAAATTTTGAGAAAATCACCAAAGATGTCCAGTTACTTAAATATTAAAATTAATAGAAAACACTGTGTTCGATGTATTTACCTGATAGAAATTAATTTTAATTTCTATAATCTGGCTACTTTTTACAAGCAAATATACATAGGAAATGCAAAAAATGTTTGTACTTAGCCGGTTTAAAAAGTGAAAAACGTGGGCTTATTCGAATTTGAAAATAAAATATTGGACTCAGCCGGTTTTAAAATTAAATTTTTGTTACATACAGTTTTTACTAATTTTCAATATCAACAATTTTTTCCGGATTATCTTTGTAACTACCCATTGAACCAAGGCTGGAGGTCCAGATTAACTCCACGAGCTGGAGGCCAGTGACTGGGTCGAATCTGGGCCCTATAATAGCCCCAGCACCTGGAATAATATATGACATAGGCCTAGACTGAGCCCAGATATGACCCAGATGCTGGCTCCACATACTGGGTGAAGCCAGTATGTGGAGCCAGCTTGAAACTGAAACTGAAACTGAAACTTGAAGCTTGAAACTGAACCTTTCATGTATCTAATGATTTCTTATAGAAGTTTTTAAGTGGGGTAAATTTGGACAATTTAGAAAAACTTAATGTGAAGTATTTATAATGTAAATCTGAATCTGGATGATTAGGACATCCCGAATCTGAATCAGATTGGTGTCAAATGCATATCTAGATACCCGAATTTAAATTCCCGGGTTTCTTTAAATTGATTACAGAAAATTTTCTTTATATTTGTTGAACATATCCAAAAATATGTAGAGTAATGTAAAAATTATTCAATATTTCAACAGCTTGAATATTTCCAACTGTTTAAACAATCCCAGCAACTGGAGTCGGATTAAAAAAGATTGAAAATAAATGTTTTGAATCAAGTTATTGACCGATCAAGGATTCACTCGCCGACCTTTCAATACTTTTGAATACTTGTTTTCAAACGTATTGAAACAATGAACTTGTTTTCATATATTGAAAAAATATTTTCAATCCATGATGCTGGATTAAACTAACCTCACAAAGCAGCCAATCCGCCAGGAAGGATTCATTTCTAAAACTATTAATCCGTAAAACTTGACACTGGATCTCACCTAACCACGAAAAAGCAACTAATCCATCAGGGCGGATCCATTTTCGTACTATTACTTTAAAAAAGTGATTAATTCGTATTGCATTTTTCCAAATATTCGATATGTTTCAATACGACTCCAATTACTGGGTTATTAAAAACATCTTTCAGCGACCAAAAGTATTCAACGGGATTGAAAAGTCCACAACTGAATCCATGATCGGTCAAAAACGTGATTTAAAACATTTCTTTTCAATCCTTTTCAATCAATCTCCAGTTACTGGGATTAGAACTATTCAGTAATGTTTGAAAAATTTAAGCAGTGTTCATGGACATGTCTAATACAATCCAAAAGATAAAAAGTCACTATAAACACAAGTAACTGAGGCTAAACCGTAGTTGCGGACAATTTTGGATTCGGTTGTGCAATGCTATCTACTTAGACGTCTAAAAAAGTTTAAGTTGTGTTAGTTTTGTTAATATTTTTCAACTTTTAATATTTTTTTTCTTGAATTAAGAAAGAAGAGTCGTTTTTAGCCAATTATTTTCCTGAACTTTTACTTTCTAAAAATTGGATCCACCCAATCTATAGAACACTTCTCCTTTCACGTGACAAAATTATAGATAATACACTCACCTCAGCGGAACGTTTCTTTTGCTTACACAATGATAAAACACAACTTATCGCTCCCTATTGTTGTTATTATAAATGACCAGCAATAAACGCCCAATTACTTTGCTGCAAAGATACAAAGCAGAAAATACATTTTTATTGTGGGTCATTTGTTTTAATTACTATTATTACTATTATTATTTTTATCTGACACATATTCATTTCTCGGCACGATTTCAGTTTCTCCAATCGTTTCTCAAAATTGTTCGAAAGACTCGGCATTTTTATTGTTCTTAGTCTCACACAAATACCTTCCAACATCGCAGCGCAATTTCCTGAAGTGGACTGAAAATACGCCCAGATCCGTCGATGTTGAAACGTAAACACAAAGTGGGCCGCTTTGTTTACGTGATGGCGTGTTTTCTACATGCGAATCACAAGCTTATAGAATATACTGCGTGACATGCAGAAAAGAGGAGTGGCGCTGGCGTCGCGCTCCCTTGAAGAAAGAAAAAAAACATACGAAATAAGAATTGTAAATGAACACAAGGGAACTAATTTTGTTGTAAAAATTATGAGTTGATTGTTGACATTCCGGGAAAGGCGAAATTTTCACACCGGAAATGCGAAATCGGCGCGAAATGTTGAAGCGCGGTACCAACTGAAATGAAAGGATGCTTTTATACATGGCGTATTCAAGTAGGATTCACGGAAAATATTAATAAAGGATTTGAATTGTCTATCCTTTATTCATATTTTCTATGTGAATCCTACTTGAATACACCAATATTTTCTAAATTTATTTTTGTTTTATAAATATCCGACATTGTGAGAAAATTGTAATATTTTGAATAGAATCGTTCGAAACATTTTATGGAAAGCAATTTCGCGGAAAATCTGGATTGACGGTAAATTTCAAAAGTTCGACAAACGTCCAATGATAAAATTATAAAAACAAAAAAATATGCAGTTTTCGTCGAATCGATATGACAATAAATCGAGTAATTCATATTAGGATGTAATTTGAAAAATGTAACTTTTCACCGCGATTCGGTTTGGCGCGATATTTAAAATATGGTACCAACCTAGATGAAAACAACAAACGAGACATGTGGCGCCATAACATGCAGTCCACTGTGTGGTGCAGTTAATTGAAAAAAAATAATAATAATGGGTTGTTAGTTTGTGCGACCTGTCACTGAGAAAAGTGGGGGCGATTTCGCGGAAATTCACAATAACCTTTTTTCGATGTAATAAGCGGTATCTCGAGGCGCGAGCGAAAAATCATGATTGGTTTGAGCCGACACTGCTCCTTTCCGCTGAGGACGACGTTCCTCGCGCAAAAAAGTTGTAGGTTAATTCCTGTCGCGCCGGCGCGCTCGGTTTTTTACAAGTCAACTTTAGAGAAAAGTCGTTTCAGTTTTACAAAGGTAAGTTTCAATTTTTTTTACAACTTTCAGGGTCCAGTTAATTGTTTTGTTTTTTAATCCCAAGTTTTATATTAGTTAATTTTTTTAAAGCAGATAATTTGTTTTGAAATTAAAAAAAGTTCATTTTTTAAACTATATTTTTCTTAATTCTTTTAATTTGTATTACATAATTTTATTAATATTATTATTATTATTATGTGAAGTACATTAAACATAGTCCTGGATAATTCTAAAATAATTTGATAATTTGCAGGTCAAAAGTTTATTCAGAAGGAGTGGAACTTTAACAATACAGCTTTCTACGAAGTCAGAGGTAAAATCCAAAAAAATTGTTGGATCATGGCTTCTAACTTGCGGTGGAATGGTTTTTGTAGCAGTGGTGTTAGGTACTTTATGCTATATTTTCTTGTACGAAAATGTCAAGAAAGTTATAGAGAAAATTGTTGATATTACTTACGGAAAATGATGTATATTTATAAATGATGTTATGATGTTATACCATAATAGCCAAATTATTACTGCCATTCAATTTTATACAAACCAAAGAATGTTCAGAAACGCTTAAAACTACTTTGTAGATATCAGTACTCTCAATAAACAGTTGCTTGACAGATTACAAGAGTTTACTTTAATCCTATTCCTTATTACAGGTGGCGTCACAAGATTAACCGAGTCAGGTTTATCAATGGTGTCGTGGAAATTGCTGGGAGAAAAAATGCCAACTTCAGAGGAAGATTGGATAAGGGAATTTGAGAATTACAAACAGTATCCTGAGTATAAAATGTGAGGAGACAAGTTGATGGTTTTAACAGAAAAGATTTAATCAACTAACTGATTGCTGGAAAAGTTATGAAATCAATAACTCCCATCAAAAACGTTCAGATTTCGTCATGTCATTTAAATAAGACAATCTGAATAACGACGTTTTTGATAGGAGCTATCGAAACAGAGAATTTTTTATATTTCTTTCAGTTTCTTTATTATTAATTGGTATTTTTGAAAAAATCTTGAAATTAAGAGAAACGTTAAAATTGAGAGCATGCACTTAAATGCATAAAAGCAAAAAAACATCTTTAGTTTTCTCTGATATTTGTTTGGATATTTTTCAAAATATCAATTATTAATAAAATTAATCAAAAATAAAAAGCTATGGACATGTAAAGAAAACAAATTTTCAGTTAGGAATCCCATTTAATCTTTTGAAGCAAACCACAGTTGTATAAATTCTAAATAGAGGTGAAGAAAACTCCAAAAAATAAGTTACTTCAGAATGGAACAAATTTCTTTTCCTTTGGGCACAATGCACTACTTTTTTTCCTATTTTCGGGGAGTACATAATTTTTAAAAACAAATGTATTAAAAGTAAAAAATGTCCCTTAGAAACAACCAGCACATGACCCTCGGTGAGTTCAAGCGCATCTGGTGGATGGAGTACAGCCACCGTATGTGGGGCCGGCTGATTGGCGCCACTTTCGCCCTGCCCGCGGCTTACTTTTGGGCGAAGGGGATGTTGAAACCCGGAATGAAGTCCCGGGTGCTGGTGCTCGGCTCGCTGATCGGTATGCAGGGTCTGTTGGGATGGTACATGGTCCAATCCGGCCTGGAGGACCGGTTCCACGAGCCCAGCGACGTGCCCCGGGTTTCCCAGTACAGACTAGCGGCGCACCTGGGGATGGCCTTCCTGCTCTTCACGGGCTTCCTGTACAATGCGCTGGACCACCTGGTGCCGGCGAAGAAAATCCAAATCGACTACTTCGGGTCCTCGGTGGTCCGCAGCAGCATCCCCAAAAGCCTGCAGAGGTTCAAAATGCTGGTCTACTCAGGCAAGGGTCTGGTCCTGCTAACCGCGCTGTCCGGAGCTTTGGTCGCCGGAATGGACGCGGGATTGATCTACAATTCCTTCCCGAAGATGGCGGATAAATGGATCCCGGACGATATACTGGCGATGAGCCCAGCTCTCAAGAACTTCACGGAGAATCCGACGACTGTGCAGTTTGACCATCGGATTTTGGTAGTTTACTTACTGAATTGCCCTCTCTAATGCAAGAATTCTATTGAAAACAATTAAGGTTGGTAAACTAAATATACAGCCCTTTATGGCATAAAGGGCTGTATATTTAGGGTGCCAATATAAATATGGTTATATTTATTTAAATAATGGTATATAGCAATATGATGAGATATTGATGGTTTTATTGTATATTGTAGATAGTTTTTTAGGTTCATTGTTATAAATAAATGAAAAAGAACATTCTTAAAGAATTTTTATGTTTTATTATAATTCAAAATATAATTATTTATTTAAATTTCAAGTGTTGTTTTTTTCGATATCTAAGCAAGTATTATCTTGTACCATAAGAAATAATTGTCTACATTTTTTAGCATTTATTTAAACAATTTTCAAATATGTAATGACAACTCATTAACCAATATTCAGAATTGTATGAGGACAAACTGGACATAGTTCAGTCTAGTCATTTATACAAATTTCTATTAAAATTGTTTTCTCGAAACCCAATATATTTGATATCCCAGCTTGAATAAAACTCATGTGTAGTGTATCTATATATACCATTATTTAATATTTCAGTATTAAATAAGTGATTTCAAGAAGTGAATTTTGATGAAATTGTGGCCGATATATAACAAATGAAGCGAACTACATTAACAATCTGCAGATTGATTAAAATTTTAACAAATTTTCAGTATTTCAAAATAATGTCATTCCTACCTTCAGTAAAGAGTTAATTTTATTATTATTGGTTCAAGGGTACTATGGGTACTATTATAGATAAAGGATAAGCATTTGAACCATTCAGATTCTGAAGATTGAATTCCATTCACAAATGATGAATGTTGCCTTAATAATATTAGATATCACCATTTACCTCAATGATTTGAGATATCGCCTTTTCCAAGCTTGAAGTAGTATCTTTGTCAACAAATTTTTCGAATGATATCTTGTAAGGAGTTTGAAGTATCAGCGTTTTCAATGATCAACTAAGATATCATCTGTTGCCATTGAATTATCATGGTTTGCAACAATAAACTGAGAAATCTACTTTTTCTATAATGAATTTGAGGTAATAGTTTAATCTTAAGGATATTCACTTACCAAAACAAAAATGCAAAGAATTTGTTGAAGTTTGACCACTACATAGTTTTAATAAACATAAATGCAGTTTGAAAATCTGATTATTCCTATATGCTATGCTCATATCTTTGAACATCACCGTCCTGCCCTCTACTGTTAGAATCTAAAAACAAACCACTGCTAAAGAAAATTTTAATTAGCATTTATTTAATTAAATTCAATTTTTGTTGACCACAATTCAGCTTGTAATGGTACTTACCCATGTGTTTTACATTGTTTATAAACGCAAATAGCAGATTTAAGTTTTTTCTTTAGATTTGTAAAAGGTAATTATTACGATTTTTCTCCATGGCGGTAATACGTGGCGTCCCGAGAAAAAAAAATTATGATGATCATAAAGAAAATCATAAAGTGATTTAATTCCTTTGATCACTTTATGATCCCATTTTTGAGACTTTTTTTCACCATTTTGCGATCACAAAATGATAAATAACTCATTCTTGATCATTTTATGATCGTTTTGTGATCCCAAAATGATACAAAAACTTATTGTGCGGAAAATAGTTTTTAATGTTTGAAACAATTTTATGCATTTCTACTGTATCAAATTCAATAAGATTCAATACTATAAATCCATTCAAAAATTCAGTTGAAAACTGAATTTTGCACCAATTCTGGTGCCACTAGGGTGACTACTGTTTTCAAAGATATCTAATTCATTTTTTCCTTACGGTTAAATTTTATTTTAAGCTCGGCATATCTGAAATTCTATATGCAAACAAACTGGAGTTGATTTAAAAGGATTCTTTTTCAATTAGTATTCTGGAAGCTGCAGCATGCCTAGAATAGAATAACTTGTAATCATATTCGTTACAAGTTATAATCAGCAAGTTTATTTTTTCCTAGATAAATATCTCTCTCTGAAATTACTCTCTAAAGTGACTTCTCTGAAATGATTTTTCAGGGTATGACGACATTGGGAATGATCACGTGCATAGCATTGATGTCAAGAAAGTACGTGTTGCCTGGTCGAGGAAACCTCGCCGTAAAAGCTGTAATGTGTGCCGGGCTCCTACAGGTGCTGCTGGGTATCTCAACTTTAGTCCACCACGTTCCCATAGCCCTTGCCACAATGCACCAATCGGGCAGTCTCATCCTGCTGAGCACGATGGTCTGGCTGTGTCATGAAATCAAGCATTTGCGAAGAATACCGAAATGAGACGTGTCACTTTGGTTGTAGATTAGTTTGTAGGTAATTAAGCATCGTGATAACTTTTAATAAAGTAATAATCGTTCTAAAAGTGATCTTTACTTGAATTCCTTGAATTTCCTGCAAATCCATATTTGTTTAAAGCTGCTTTAAAGAGACTTAAAAATAAGTGTTTTCTTCGTTTTATCTTCGTTGAAATCAATAGAATGACCCAAACTTGGACTGGAAATCAGCAAAAAAAACTCATTTCCAACAATATTTAGCAGTACGACACGATATTGAAGTCATGCTTAATAACCGAAAAATGCAATTTTTCGATTTCTCGAAAAAACCTCAGATTTTGCAAACCGCTGCAGGAAACTTAAAACGGACTCAGCAAAAATTATTCTGTGTGTTCTTTTCAAGATTAGATTATGGTTAGCGTTGATGCAGCAAAAGTCGCTGATTTTCGTTCAAACCGCTAAAATATCTCAGAATTGGATCATCAGAAAAGTCACTTTCTAATACCGAGTGTTTTAATCTTCTTAAGTTAACGACACTTAAAAATAAGCATCTTCTCTATGTGCGAAGAATTCTGTTGCATTTTTCTAAGGAAACTTAAGAACTTTCCGCGAATCCATATTTCATGCGTGACATTAGATCACACTATAGCCGGAAACTGTAGAGCTGTAAGTTCGCGAGGTTTAAAGGTCGCGCGGCAGTGTTTTTCGCGCAAAAATAACCAGCCGACGTGGTTATTGACGCGCGCGAGACGCGCCACCTATCGATTCACCGGGATAAGCGTCGAGACGGAAATGAGCAGGCCGCTAACTTGTTACCATACTGATTTATTTCAAAAGCATTACCATATTTATTCACAAAATTATTTTACATTCGCCTATCAGAATGATTAATCTGTAACTGAACTGCAGTTCGGTCGTTTGTTTGATTGAAAAAACGCTCGGGTGTGTTCCGTCGCTCGCCTGTAAACCCTACGACAACAAAATGAAAACCGCTTACGCTGACAATAAGTCCATCACTTTTTATACAACGTCTATAAATTTGTATATAAACTTGACTGGGCATGAAAATAACGTTCGCGACAGGTCCTGCGCAAGCCCACGAATTTGTTTTCTTTTCTTTTTTCTATTTCGCTGTGCTTTTCGCGGACTCGCGCCGGGACGTGCCCTATATATCATCTTTTTTTACATTCCACTCTCGCGTCTCCTATTTAGTCAAAATAAAAATCTCAACTCTCGCAAGGTCACTGCTACCTTGTCCCACCGTCGGGCTGACCTCCGACCTCGCAGTTAGCAAACGAAACTCGCGTTCATCTTAACTGGCAGTTATATTGCATTTTGTTGGTTACGATGGGTCGCGCGTAGATTTCCAAATTGTTTCATGCTGCACCAGAAAAACCAGGTGGCGAAGTTAGACATTTTGCCGATAGAACGTGAAGTATAATATACATACATTAGACGGACCTTTATACATAAAATATACGTTATACGTATAATATATGTATATCATACATAATTAGATTTTTAAGAACATGATGTTCTATCAGAGTTTGATAGGTTTACATTTTAAGAAATTCCCAAAGTCAACTACATGCTACCTAAACGGCATTTTATTGGTTTAGATAGTTATTCAGACCATTTATATCACCCATTTTAATATCTTTTCAAACCATCTATATTAGGATACTTAGGATGGTTATCCAAAACATCTACATTAGGATAGTCATTCAAACAGTTATCCAACATGGGAAAAATAAGATGTCGCTTCAGTCGTGGTCACTAAACAGTCAAAAATCATGTTGGTGTATTGAATCCGATGCTAAATTAGCATTAGCGGTCATCGCTGATTTGGTGTTATTTGTATAAGCCTACTGACCAGTGTTAGATTCAAGAGTGTATCTCATTGGAGAAGCGATTATCCAAAATATCCTAATATAGTCATTCAAGCCATCCAAAAGCTTATCAGATATATCCAAATGGCTTTATATCCAAACCCAGTCCATCAAAATGATCATCTAATCCGTCCAAAAGGCTATCTAATCTATTTAAACGATTATCCAAACCATCCAAACGGTATTTTGGATAACCAACCGCCACCTAGTCTCGTCAATGCGAAGTCGATGATTCTTCGTGGCGCTGCGCCTCTGCTGCCTATATAAATTGCACTTTTTTGTTTCTCATCGCTGTTTATGCGCTTCGTATTTACATATCGCTGCGAATGAGCCGCCGCCGAACGGCGCTCGTCGCGTTTTGTAGATTGTACCATTGACATAAGACAATTCGATGGCGTCGAACTGGTGACTGCAACCAAGTTTCGCGCGAACGAAACCAGAACAACGCAAGCCCACCCGTTGAGGCGTTGGAAACGATATGTCCAGGAGGCGCTAGTGTCGTTGAGAGGAACCTTTTCCCAGATACCATTCTTGAGGATCCTCTATTTTGCTGAAATTTGTTTTCTCAGTTTGGAAAATGGAGACAAATCTTCCCTCCTCGACACTCACGCTTCCCCAAAACCTCTTCTCTCGACTGTTCGAACGTTGATCGAAGTTTGTAAAAAAGGTTCCCCAACAGAAGACAGACGTTTCGTCGGAAATGAACGTCCCAGGGACATTGTCTCTTGGAACATTTCTTTTGTATTTTTTCATTCGAAACCCCTGTGTTGTCCTGAGAAACGGATCGCTTTAACTCTCAAACTATTTCGACGGGATAACTTAACAATCCAGGTGTTAACAACTAAAGTCTACAAGTCGTCGAATGCTACAAAAGTGTCCCTCTGGAGACCTCTTCTGCACTTTGAGCCTCATCTTCGGATCGGTTTAAGTACTTTTCGTTCCTAATAGCACAAGATATTCTAGAAGTGGTTCGGAATCGTTTTCGAAGAGCAACAGTAGTTTCGTAAAGTTTAATATTGGCAAATTTACCAAATGGATCTATGTAGAAAGAAGTGAGAACAGTTTGAGACACAAAATGGTATTACATAAGTAATCAACTTTTTCAGTGATTATTCACCTCAAAATGTTTTAATACATTTGAAGTGTTTTGAACTGTTTTATGTCTCTCAATCTTCTCACTTGCTAGGAAAGAGTATAGGAGTTTGTTCTATAGGAGCTTGACCTATAGAAAATCCCAGAGAATAGTTTTATAGTACACTTGGTACAGTCTAGATTAATTTTTCATATACCGAAGTTACAAAAATCTCGACACTCCCGAAAAACTCGTTTCCGAAGCCATTTGCTTCTACTACCGACCATCTCCGAAGATGCCCGACAAAGTGCAAACGAAATTTCGAATCGGACCCGACGCCCGGCGTCGATTGGTCGTCGATGTACAAAGATGTCGCTGCGGTCATCCTCGCACTAATCCTATCAAATCAGAGTCTCGTATTGTCTCGTTTGATTATTATCCATTAGTCTAGAAAATGTAAAAAATTAAGAAACCGCGACTTTCCAAACGATCGGCGCGCGATAAGTTTGTTACCTCAGTCTGAAAAAACATTAAGCCTTAGTTCTATCAAAACGAAACGGAGAAGAGAGGTACAAAACAAAATATATTTAGAGAGAGAGAGAGACAGACAGAAGAACAGATAGAGAGATAGAGATTGACCGGAGAAAAAAAATCCGAACAAATGACCTTGCCGAAACGAAAATTGAATTGCGTGAGACGTGTTTTCTATATAAAAATATATGTAAATGCAATATCATCATCCTCGTGTCTTTTGTCTTTTGCCTCCAAGTCAGATGAGCAATTTCATTTCCCTCTCGATCGACACAAATGCAAAAGCCCGATGCCGGGGTTACAACGACGTTATAAATTATGCTTCACTTTACACAAGCAAGTCCTTACACGCAATATGTATTTGCAATAGATAATAGAGAATGTCTGTATAGCAGAGTAATAAAACCAAACTCTTTGCGAGCAGAAAAAACACGTAGAACCGATTTGCTTTAGTTTTAGTTGAGACGGTAAAAGTTCGAGCAAACGCCAATGAGTGCTGTTTCAGATTTGAGAAGTCATTAGGAGTGATTTTCCGAAATCGACTCGAAATCCAAAAGTTTGAAAACAGAATTTTTTTCATTTCTACTTGAACTCAAGGAATCCTGTACAGGAGCAGAAGCCACTTTGATGGCTCTAAAGTGGTTCCATCTATTTCGGCGCTCAACCCAATGACAGTATCTATTAAGTCTCGAACTAAAGTCTCGTGACTTTTTTCCTTGACAATTTGTCTTTTAAAGTCCCTTAAATCATTCACCTCAAAATTAAATATCGAAAAAGTCTTACAAAATAAAAAATGAAGGGCTCATTTTTGGTATCCTTCATTCCATTTTGCAATGTCCTTTTCTCGTCTAATTGTATAAATCATCAGAATACTTCAACAGTGTGTAAATTCGAATTCCCATTACTAATCAATCAATGTTCATCCACTTGTTCCCATTTTCTGGTGGATCTTCAGGGAAATCCATTGTTAGAGTTGCTACCGAGAAAAACTGAAAAAACTGTTTTGCCGAAAATCCGCCGAAAGTGGTTAGAACTCGGAAATGGCATTCCCAACTGTCTTGCACTCATCAACATTTCTGTCGGAACGTTCTTAAGCGGTCTCGAGTTTGTGACTAGGATCGCTGTCTGGGTCGAACGTGGATTGATTAAGCTCGTCGGACAAAAGGAGCGTCGGCGTCTTAATAAATAATTTAAATACATAATTGTACACGCTCGCACGACTCGGGGTGCTCGTTGTCTGGTATTTACATTGTGCATTGGAATAAATTACAAAAACAGGGGGTACAGAAAAAGCGCGCAAAAACGACGAGGAGAAGAACCGCGCGATTAACAACAACGTTCGAGGTCGAAAAGTGGTCGAGGTCGGTTCTCGTCGGTCGGCTTGTTTTCGCGTACATTTACATAAATAACAATAAATACGTAAGATGGCATCGAGTAAGTCTTACAATAACGCAATCGAGGCCGAGGGACCATTTTCGGGGCCGGGTTTGTGACCGCAAAAGACGAAGTGAGGGGGCGCTGCGCGCGCCTGTACTAATATCATGATACATTACTATAAAGTAGAGATATAGTAGAGTCTCCGCGTCGATACAGAAATCCGCCGTCGCTGTACACGCAAAATATGTATCGTTATCTCAGTCAACCTTACTGTACATAGTGAGCGTCGAATCGATTCGAGTATTTGAACAAGCGTGGCGAAAAGAGGTCGCGCTTTGTCGCGGTCAGCGCGCCTAAAGTCGCGGACGAACGATTCCGGAGCAGAAACGGCCGGGGTTCAGCTGGACTTGATCGCGGCGCCGTCGTCGAGCTTGTCCGGGTTCACGATCACTTGTATCACGTAGCCGGGCTGCACTTTCGCGTCCTCTATGTGCAACTTGTCCCCCAGGAGCTTGCCGCCAAAGAACCATCGCTGGCGTGACGGTTCCAAGCCCTCTTGGTTCTGCAATTTTTTTTTTAGTGTTGAGAGTGGATAACTCGCTATAGTAGTCAAACTGGCGACCACTAAGACAAAAATTGCAAATATTGGCAAAGCCAATAGTTACAAGGAACGAGTCGGGAATCGCCTTTCCCGCCGTGTTACGTACGATATTTTTCACAACAAGTGCATCGGGAATCTCAATTTCCCTCCCTGAAAAGTAGGAGGGAATTGGCAATTTCCCTCCTGGTTTTTAGGGTGGGAAATTGAGTTGCCCAGATTTGGTCAATATTTGCCCCATGGACTTCGAGAACCATCTAACCTCGAAAAGTCACTTCTTCATAAAGTTAAGTTTTATCCGCGAATGCCAGTTAAACGTTTCAGGGTTTCATTTCACGTGTTTTACACTGTTTTATAATATGATACGACTCGAATTCGAACTTTTTTAACGTCAAATTGACACAGATTACAAGAAAAGTTTGTAATATATACCTCCTTTACGTTTGGGCTAGATTGGACCAAATCTGGACCAACGCCGTAGGTCTACGGCGTGGGTCCAGATTTAGTCGGTAATAGGTGTCAAATGTAGACCAATATTGGTCCACGTATATGACGATTGTGTGGATCGAATTTGGGGCAAATCTGGACCCACACAAAGGCAGTTCAGAGATGGTAGCTCCATGTTTGTCCAAAATTCGATCTCCACGCAATGGGGCAAATCTGGGCCTTTAGGCTTGGTTCAATGGGTTACCTTGCAGCCCATTTGAAGCGATGATAAAGTATCAGTTTTCAATACTTAATCTTTCGAGATCTAAACAGTGAAATTATTGAAAATTTGGCATATGAAAGCTAGTAACAAGCATTTTCATATATATTTATTAAAATTTAATCTTTATTTTCACTTTTTTTTCCAACGTCCTTAATGTACCACTTAATAATATTTTTGTCCTACCTGCACAAAAAATGACCTCTGTTTTTCGACCCAGCATTTTGCGAGCATTTCGGCCAAGTATGACCCAAGTGTGATCATACAGTTCCATTTGCCCAAATATCATCCAAACTTTCAGGCGAATTTGTGCACTTGTGTCAAAGTCATCAATATACTGTCGCGATACCAAGCATGGATCACTGTAAGCATTCCTATCCCCAAATAATTGTTCTTGTCATAGACAAACGCGGCAAACGCTTATAAGCCGAACAAAATCCCTTCTTCACTCAATGTTGGTAGCCGAACATTGACCAAATATATGCCGAATTGCAGCCCAGTTGAATTTTTCAACGCTGGAAGGCCTTAAAAATTTATATTAAATAATAAGAACATAAATGAAAAAAAGATTCCTATTTTTACAGTTTTAAGAATTTCTAAAAAATCCTACGCTACTTTCTAACTAAAACATTTCTAAATAATAAATCGCAAAAACTAAATTAATTTTATGTATAATTTCCGAGATTTATCGACTGACAAGTAGTCACCGGTTTTAGACACTAATTTGCCGGCAGAGCAAATTGGAGTCCCTGAATATATCTAATAAGCTGAAAAATTCTGTAATCAAGTTGAAATGTCATTCTTTGAATTGGTCTCTGATTTTCATAGCATTTATAGTTTTGTTTAAAGTCGTTTGCACCACACACCAAACAATAAAATTCGTCTATGATTTTACAAAATTTTGCCTTATTTTTCTGCCTTCAAGGTGAACTCCTCCCTTAAATGAAAGGGAAGTAGATTAATTTATTCATATTGTATGATTACTTTTCACAGGTGGGGTTACAGGATTGTGACTGTGAAGACCACCAGGACCTCGATCACGTGCACAATTTGGCACCTATGTTTTGGGACGAATCCGAAGGAAGCGGGGACAAATTTTCATCTGATGGCGTGATACCTTGGCTGCCGAACAAGTTTCAACCGATAGAAACAACTTTGTTCGGAAGTATCGCCAAAATGGCGAAACTCCGCTCGGAAACCACACCAATTTATGTCAAGTCTGCATTGAAAAACGGCACGTTCTCAGCTAACTGTGCAGTTAGGTAAAGGAATATTTTTTGATTGATGTATTTCAGTCGTTGGGCTTCTTGCACATACTGATATTTCGATGATTTTTCGATAGGTTCAATGAAGACGAGCTAATTATCATCGAAAGGTGGTATCCTCGGAGGAATACATACGTTTTAGTGGCGAATTTTGGTTCGCGTATGCAAATCAAAGATATGTCATCCTTGTACTACGGTGGTCACGTTGTCGTTGGACCAGAACAAAAAATGTATCAAAACCTGTATTTCAAGGAACTCAGTATTCCGCCGGGCGAAGCTATCGTTATCAAATTAGATAAGTGAAAATACCTCAACCATTGTCAAGATATTATCAAAAAGAATAATTGGGGGCCCTAGTAAAAATGAAACATATATGGCCCATATATGAAAATGACAAAATCATATATAGCTACATATTGGAATGGTTGGAAACGTATACGGCTATATACGGCCATATATAAAACATATATGGCCATATACGGACCATTTATGTTTTGTCACTTATTTCCATATATGTGTTGTATTTGTATATATGGTTTCAGTATTTCCATATATTATAAATTTTAAGATTTCAGAAAATTAAAATAAAGGATTTTTAAAAATAAAAAAATATCAGATATGGAAATACTAAAACCTTATATGAGAATATGAGGCATATATGGAAATAAGTGACAAAACATATATGGTCCATATATGGCCATATATGTTTTATATATGGCCGTATATGGCCATATGTTTTATATATGGCCGTATATGGCCATATATGTTTTATATATGGCCGTACATGGCCATATATGTTTCAAGCCATTCCATATATCGCCATATATGATTTTTTCATTTTCATATACGGGCCATATGTTTCATTTTTACTAGGGGGAGAGGCCGACTTTTTATTGAGAGTACAAATGATGAACGAAAGACGGTGTTTTGGCATTTATTCATCACGTGCACAAAATCAATCAATTTACGAAAGTAATACATGACAGTAGTTTTTGTTCCCATTTAACATATTTAAGTCATAGTTTTGTATACATGCGCATATAGAACGTGGAGATTTACAGAGACGTGAATGAGAAAAAAAGTTTTGTAAATAATGGTTTTATCGACGAAATCAAAAATAGTTGTCACGTGAAAATATCTACAACATCTCATTTCCTCGATTGTGGACGAAAATCTGGAATTCTAGATGATTGTAAAGACACATAAATAGATTATAATATCGTCACATTATGATAATCGTTGCAAATTGTCACGATCAGGCTTCGCGAGTCTACACTGAGAAAACTAGATGGTGATTTCTATTATTTAAATAGCGACCGGCGCAATTTGAATGGCGCTGGTCACCATCTGAGATGGTAAAATTGCTTAGCTTGCGATAGCGAAATTTCGCCATTAAAATAGTGGAATTCGCTAATTAAATATGAACTTTCACCATTTCAAATATTAGAATTGCCAAATGTCGAATTTGAGGTTATGACGGTGTGAACAAAACAAATCAAAAGATTTTGATTTATGGTGGAAATGTAATTTCTCATGTTGCTGGCATTTCTTTTATATTCAAAGTCTAATCGGCAATGCCAAATTAAGTAATCAAACACTTACTGCGAAAATGGACGAATATATGTAACGGGCCACGAATATATGTCAACAGTTCACCAGCGTGATAGCGAAGCGCGTTTTGCAATTTAAATGGTGAAACTTCACCATCTTGACAGTTTGCTATCGTAATTGCGCAATCTAGTTTTCTCAGTATGCTCGAAAAAGCACAGCAATGGTCGATGATTGCCGACATTTCTCAAAATGACTGGAATCCAGAGGAATTCTGGTACTTTGTAATTGGATGGGTACAATACAATAAGTCGCAATGAAACAATATCCTAGAAGTTCTTATGAACATGTTTGATATCGTATATTTTTGTATCGTTTTATAAGTCTCTGTAGAGACATTGTCATTCAGTTTTCGATTTAACAGAAAAAATGTTAAATCGAAATTATATTCAACGAAGATATTATTACAGTTTTTATTGGTCTATGTACATAATAAGAGATGGTACTTATTCTTGCAACGAAAATTATACATTAATTCTATTTTCCAATAATAACATAATAAATCGATTGATGTAAAGTCATTTTAAAGGAAAATTTTTACAAACATTAAATCGAATTACTTTCTTGTCAATAATCAGTAAACGTTACATTACGTCTACACTGAGAGAAATTTCTTGGAAAAAGGTGACAAAACTTTGCTTACAACTTTCTTTCCTAACCTACACTATAACTCAGTCGTTTGCACCAAGTCTCCAATACTTTTCTCCGAGCCGAGTTTTTTGTAACAGTTACGAAAAACTGTAGTAAAGAAGGCAATATGCGTTTTGTAACATTTTTCTAGGAATGGTAACAAAAATATAGTAACTAGACTAGGTTACTAGAATTTTCTCTCAGTGTATCATAGCGAATGCATTTATTGTTATACGTCTTATCACAAAAAGTAATTGTGTGTATACAATTTAGGAATCAAACTAATGCCAACACTACGACATATTAGCGTCAACTATCTACAATTAACTGAGTGATTCGCAAAATTGTGATACTTGCGTTCGATACTTAATCCGAATGGTAATGTAAACGAATCGATCCAGAGATCTGTCCGACGTATTTATTTTTTATACTTGCATATTTGTATACACGGCGATTTATGGTTAAAACAATAGTAAAAATTCATTTTTTGGAATTGAACGTATGCTTACGAAAGGAAACCTGGAGACTGAAGTCTGTACTCATGTAACTTTTAGCCAATTTCTTTGATTGAACAACGAGTTCGCAGGATTCTGAATGTGTCTGAATTTTAACATAGGAACATTAATTTTTTGGACGGAATGGTTTTCAACAAGTGGATATGTTAGACGACGGTAAAAAGTTGCGAGTTGAAATAATCTAACGAATTTGTTCGAGATAAATAAATAAATAAATAAAAATATATATATAATATATATATATTATATATATGGGTAATTCCACACGAACTCAGCATGACATGCAATGGACCGACTTTTTTACAAAGAACTGATAACATTTTCGGATTCTACGTCCAAAAATTAATCAAAATCCAAATTTACAGATTTTGTCGACTGCCGTAATGTCCTGTACAATAACAATTACTTTTTATTGATTTTGAGTTCGTCTAAATCGACAGTTTTGATTTTTTTATTTAACAGTAATGTTTTTACACAAAAAATGAGTGTGGCACATGATTCTTATTGGAAGTTAAACGTAGAATCTGAAAAAAATTATCAAAAACTGCAAAATCATAATCTGGAATGTAAAAAATGCTATTTTTCGTTTTTTTACTTTTTTTCAAAATTTTTTGTCTATATGAGTATATAAATTTGTTTATTCGTTATGACGCTAAATCTTTTCTAAACTAGTTGAACTTTGATGTTATTAACAATTTTCGTTGGGAAAACCATGTTTGATGGGAAAAAATTCATTTTTAACAGTTCCGTTGATTTGATCGATTTTCATTCAATTCCTTTTTTCAAAAAATTGTTTTTCTCGAAAAAAATTAGTGTTGCATTTGGGTCTTGCGGGACATTTCGCGTAGAATTCAAAAATGTTCTCAAAAACTCGAAAAAGTCACCATGCGACTGAACGATATAACGAGAAGCAACTAACAAAAGTTTGCGACGACTATACAAGGAACAAATTCTTGATGATGAACGGATCAAAAATATTCATTGCGAAATCGTTTGGAAAAAGGATGTAGATGAACCCTAGAAACAAGCAAAGCATTCACAGTACCTAATACAAGCAATTTTCATGAATTCGTTCCAAAAATAGTCATATAATTCAATATAAAAAAGTGAGCACCGATCCGAATTATTGTTTGGCATAATATCTTACTAATAAAAAAAAGTTAAAGCTTATGCTGGCCTTTGATTTTTATGCTTATTTAAATTGTTTCCCATTACTATTCTCGTTTTTTTAACAATTGAATTCAGCATCTTTTTAAATAAAAAAAATTCCTTTTTGTCGTAATATAAGGACACGGGGAGAAAAAATGCTATTAAACCAACAACAATCTCGGCCTAGAACGGTAATTGAAATTCGCTGTCAAGACAACAGCGAATTTCTTTTGTACCAACAGAATGTGTTAAAAAACAAGCTCGATGTAGCGCGCTCAATGTTGAAATAAAAGCAGATCGCCCTTGATTCAAAAACAGACACTGTTGTTTTAAAAATCTGACTTCCACTACACATTTGTTGTTGATTTTATGGAATTTTTTCTCCCTGTGTACTTTTTCGAGTTTTTGAGCACATTTTTTAATTCTACGGAAAATTTCCTGTAAGACCCAAGTGCAAAATTAATTTTTTTCAAGAAAAACAATTTTTTGAAAAAAGGAATTTAATTAAAATCGATCAAACTATTAAAAATGAATTTTCACCAATCCAACATGGTTTCTCCAATGCAAATTGTTAATAAAATCAAAGTTCAACTAGTTTAGAATAGATTTAGTGTCATAACGAGTATACAAATTTATATACTCATATAGAAACACATTTTTGAAAAAAAGGTTAATAACTGAAAAATCGCATTTTTCACATTCCAGAAGATGATTTTGAAGTTTTTGATAATTTTTTCAGATTATACGTTTAATTTCCAATAATAATCATATGAATTTCCCATAAGAATCATCATCGACACTCATTTTTTGAACAAAAACATTAGGGGAAGGGCGGGCAAAGCGGTTATAAGCTTTATCTTTACATGATAACAAGGCAGCGCCATCTCGCCGACACAAGGTGACTTTGATATTGAAGTATAAAGTCACAATAAAAAATTCGCGATATTTACATAAACAATGTGGACGTTGGGTGGACAAGTTGTTTTTGAACCTGTTTGCTAAAATTTTT
>JABFPB010002446.1:0-20138 GCA_022817645.1 Ceratoteleas bidentatus
AGTTTTGTTAATTTTGTTAGTTTCGTTAGTTTTGTTAGTTTCGTTAGTTTTGTTAGTTTTGTTAGTTTCGTTAGTTTTGTCAGTTTTGTTAGTTTCGTTGGTGTTTTTAGTTAAGGTGTCAAATAATTCCTGTCAGAAATTCTTTTGTTTTTTGGTACTACCTAAGCGGTAAAAGGGCCAAGTGGTACTAATTTACCATTTGAAATTGTATAACTCTCTTTTACCAGTTTTTAAATTAGCAATAGCGATGTGTGATGTATATCTGCAGTGTGTGATCCACTTCAAATTGTACTTTTACCAGTAGTAGTATGTCGTACGAGTAAAGTTGTAAATTTTTCCATTTAGTTTTGTCATCGATGTTTTGGACTGTTGAGATAGAACAATGAAAGGTTGAGTTTAATCAACTCAGGGAATGATCTGAAATCGTTGTCTGACAGGAGTATTTCAGTTCTGGTTTAAAGACAAACAGTTTCGGTCATAAACGATTACAACCAGAAATACAAGGAAAAATGCAACCGAAGTCGTTGGGTATTGCTTAGTTCGAAGCAATTGGTGCTGCGTGGAAATTGGGCTGGTCGAACTTTTATTTTGGATTGAAACTTATTGGCCATTATTTCGTTTGAAATGTTCGATACGTCACAGTGGCGTCCATATCAGGATCGTCAGTTACGAAATCGTAGTTGAAAGCTGTGTTTCTAAAAACACAGTAGTAAATGTAACTGTTTACTAAAAAAATTATCAAAAAATATCACAAACATTCAAATGAATGTCAATTACAATAGTGGTTATAGCTATTTTTCATGAGATCTATCAGAAAAACAGACGTTGCATCGATTTGTAATTTTGCGTACTATTTACACTAACTAAATGCGAGATATTTGTATCGATTCTAACACATTTTAAAATAATATGAAACCTTAATAAAAAATACCTATTTTCTTTTAACAAATGAGCCAACTAGAAGCAGGTCAACAAATTATTCAACTAAAGATAAATCAACAATGACCATTTTGATAAAGATTGAACGCGTAATGCGTTTCGCGTTGCGTTGGGTTACAACGCAAGTTTTACTCTAATTTCCCATTACGTTCTGTTGTGAAAGTTTTACAGAAAATTATTACATGTCTACAAACGTACAAACATCTCGTCGCTCGCGCATTAACTTTTAATATAAACAAACAGTGCTTAATAACTAAACATGACACATAACCAAATCTGAGAGAAAAGTTAATATTTGTTCAACAAGTTCAAAACCGAATACAATACATCCAACTCTTTTACACCTCTTAAAAATACATATCTACATACAAAATCACCCCTGCATTATTTTCCATCAAAACGCACTAAAATTTCTCGTATACCTTTTTTATACAAAATCGGCAAAAATGTTCAAGATCGTAATTATCAATGTAACTGCAAAATCTTTACTCTCTGTTCACTTAAGACCTACCACTTATCATTATTATTTTTTTCCCAGTAATTCGACCTGATTGAGTCGCAGCGATACATACTGGTCCGTATCTGATCCAAGTCAGCCCTACATTGAATATATATCGCGCGAAATATATTTCCGCGCGTTATCCGCGCCGTTTTTCACCACAAAATCCCGTTTTGCGCGACACAAGACTCCATTACGGAACCTTAAACAGAACCGCTCCGGCGTATCAATCTAAAACTTACAAAATAACAACTCGCGCGCCGCGCAAGATAAACCCCAAGTCGTATTACCAGTTTATTATTTGCCGAGCGTATTGTTCATCAGGAAATTGATATGCACGCGTAAACCGACTGAGCTTAATTAGAATGTTGACTCGCATTAAAATAACAGCGTATATTTTTGGCCGAGTTCGCGCGGCCCGAAGTATCTGTTTATACAACAGTCCGCGCAACATTCGCGTAACTACTTCGCGCTTGATTGCCGAAGTTTCGCTGCCCTAAAGCGCGTCTTTGTCGCGCCAATTTCCGTTGCAGATAAAAGCTATTTATTTCGCTTCGCACTGCTGCCGAATGAAATTCCCGCGAAAAAAGGCCGGGCGGGAATTTCCGACTTTTTGCCCGGCCTCAACTTGTCAAATCATTTGACGTAACGCGGCCCCACTTTACATTGAAATTGTGCTCGGACGAACTCGGCGCGGAATATGTTTCGCGAAATGTATGCGGCGTCGAAATATTTCGGAAAAGACGGGCCAGGGGCGGCTCATTGACGCGAAACAAATAAAGTGACTCGTACTTACGCCAGAGCCACAAAGCAGCACATGCAAATTCGTGTAATTCGCGATGTTCGGGAGGTGTCCGACGTAGCAGACTATATAGGCGGTCACAAATATAACCAGAACGTGGCAGACCGTATTTAAAGTGGTAAGTAATATCTGCTGCAAGTTGCAGCTATTGGCCGTGGAGAGCGGAAGCGCGGCTGCGTCTTCGACAAAGTATATCTTATTCCTCGTTTGCCTGAAATTCCCGCGAAATTAGATTTACAAAATATCCGGCGCCGAACTGGAGCGTGGCCATGGATTTTCGATTCCGCGCGGCAATCGCGCCGAATTTAATACGATTACGTAATACCGGCCCAAGTGCGAAGGCCGAACGAAATGAAACGTAATTAGACGACGTCAAACGCGGGCGCCCCAGGAAAACGCAAAAATCGAGCCACAAGTGGACGGGAATTTACGAAATTATTGCGGAAATTGGACTATTTTGGATAGTTTTCGGGCACTGAGAAGAATATTTTCACGGACAATTTTATTAAATCGGCTTCATAACCTATCTAATTTCACGTCTAGAAAGGTTGAAGTTTGTTAGTTTTGTTAGTTTTGTTAGTTTCGTTAGTTTTGTTAATTTTGTTCGTTTCGTTAGTTTCGTTAGTTTTGTTAGTTTTGTTAGTTTCGTTAATTTCATTAGTTTTGTTAGTTTCGTTAGTTTTATTTCGTTAGTTTTGTTAGTTTCGTTAGTTTTGTTAGTTTTTTTAAACAATTTTGTTTTGGTTGTTCGTAAATTACTTTGCCCGTAAACGTTTTCGCCTAGAAAAATATTCCAGAAAATTATGTAATTACACCATCATCTTGTAACGCGACGTATCATCTCCTATTTGTACAAAATTTCTTCCAAAAACTTAATACAGACATAATGCATGTGTCTTAGGATTAGTCTTCTTCAAAGATATGTGAATTTTGGCTAGATAAGGTACGATATCTCGCGATTACTACATCGAATAGCAAAATTCACTGGAATTCTAGGAAATTTTCATAGAATATTTTTCTCAGTTTGCGATACGTACCTCGTCGCCGCGTCGCCCATCGTGAAAGAATTGCGGGCGAAGTTCGGCCGCCGTGCGTTTTGTTCGCCGATAATGCGATGATTACCGAAACGTCGAGATATGGCACTTTGAGAGACAATACGCGCGCAGCCGAGTTGGACTATTTATCACACGACTAGGCGTTCGCGTGAACGAGATTAAATCGGGAGATGACCGTCGGATAAAACGTATCGCGCGTGTACATGGAAAGGCGAGTTGGGTGAATTACATGGCACACTGGCGGAATTAGTGATGGTTTCAGGATGGGAAATGAGAGGAAGATTAAGGTAGCATTTTTGATCGAGTAAATTTGTAGGTAAAGCCAAGGAAATAACCAGGGAATCTAACAAAATTGGAATGGTTTTTGGTAACAGTTTTTTTAATTATAAAAATGACCGTTATTGTGCTTTGGGCCATATATTTGAAAATTGTATTGCGGATTTTGAACTATAATAATAACTTTTAAGTTTTTCCAGTAAAAAAACGCATTACAATTGATAAGGAACAAATGACGTTCCTAAGTGGCACCAGTCAGTCAAAACTACTGAGTGGAATATAAAGATTACTGATGTTATCAGTTATTCACTGAAGTATCTTATCGGGTAGAAAGTTTTGCAATATAGTAGTGGCTATTTGTCATCCTGTAAGCATGCCACTGTCTGTTTTCAATTATTTCAGTGAGACGGACGAGTTGACAGATTTAGTTGGTCGATCATTGTGAAGATAGCATCATAGTGGGAGAAACGTCTAGAAAATACACTGAAAAATACTTACAATGATCGTTATATGCCCTGTAAATGAAATGTCAAAACACCTTAGTTCATTATTTTACATAATGAATTTATGTAAAATTTATTACATTTGATTTAATAAATTAAATCAAATTCACAGTGGCTACTTAAACCATTCGTTTCCTATCATTAATTTTTAGTCATCTAAAAAATTTGAACAATAATTAAAAAACTAACATTTTCGTTCACGCAGATAACTTTTATGTATATTTTGATAGTTTGACGTCCACTTTTCGAGTATTCCATTTTTATATTTCTTATTATGTCCAGCTGTCACTATCATATTTGCTGCAGAAATTCGAAAACCTCACAATTCAACGTTTCATATGTCAGAAAAACGAATATAGGGAGAACAATTATTATTGTCTTATTCTCATTTTGTCCTAAAAATGAAATTCAGAAAAAATGTGTCGACGAATTTTACTAGTTAACAACATTAACTAGTAAAATTACCTACTAACTACTCCCTCTTTTTTTCTCTGTTTTGTTCAGTCACCGTGATTTTGCCTCTTTTCGCCCCATTTTCCGAAAAATTGCCAAAGCGGAGTTAATGACACAAAGGACTTCAAAAAACACGAATGATGAATAATGTCCGATCGAGTGGTGCGATCGTTATTCTGGTATCGTCGATACGTCAGACGGGAGGTCACAGCGACACGGACCCGTTTGATGGAGAACGTCTATAAAGAGAGTTTAACTAAAACAAGTGAGAAGGCGGAGTGGCTCGTCCCACCCGCGTATGGTTTTGCGCGCGATACAATACGTCAAGCTTTTCGTTCCTTCAAGGCTGTCACATTTAAAATACGAGGGACACTGACGCTGACAAATTCCTTTAATAGCGCCTGAGTGACACTTTTTATTATCAAATTTGTTTCCGCAGGTCAGAAATGCGTTGTCGCGCATAAGTCCGAGAACTAATCAAAAGTAGCTCGCCGGAACCGCGCGTATTTTTGACGGAATTCGTGCGTCTTAAGTGAAACGATATATGTGACTGCGAAGTACAGTAAAATTCGCACATTTTACTTTACTTTTAGAGATATTCGAACATTTCGAGTTCGTGATAAGTGGGACTAAGCATTTGAAGATGGAATTTCTCGTAATTTAAAACTGTAAAAAAATCGTAATTTAAAATTGAAAAAAATGACTTAATTTACGGAATATTCAATTTTTTTTATAATTGAGTTTTTATTTTTTTTAATGCCAGATCAGATGAAAAAATCTGAAATAAAGCCGCTTTTGCAAGGATAAATTTGTAATTTTTTCAGACTTTTGCCATTGAAAGAACATTATGAAAATTTTTTAATGTATCATTTTTGGTATTTTTTATCTATTCAACGGTCTGGCACTATTTACTGTTGATTAATTAACATATTAATATGTTTAGCCTATTAGGCGGTCAGCAAAAAAAAAATTTTTTTAACGGACACACTAATATTACATATATGTAAATTTAGATATATGTTCTATCAAGGTGAGAACAAAATTATACGAACATTTTTGCAGTAGGATTTTTTATTATGGCAATATCGAAAAAAATGTACCACGGTAAATGTCATCGTAGGATACAACGAATATGAAGCAGGTGTTTAATTACGGGAATGTCCATTTTTGGTGTCCGTTTGTACATTTGATCATTGAACCAGAACTTGGCTGTTGCAAAATTAAAGAATCGATCGCTCCTGGTGAATTATAGTTAATTATCGCGCGTGACAACGCAAATTGAAAAAATGGTAACTCCGTGGTGGTGGCGCTTTGACGTCCTTTTAACGCGACGGCTGAATTGAAAATAACCGACACCCCGGTGTCCGTCTGATCAACGAGCTCATTTTCGTGCATAAATTACGCCGTTATTCAATTATTTGCAACACGCAATTTAACGACGCCCGTATAATTTTTCTGCGATCGGTTTGTGGAACGCGATTTACTTTTAATGACAATGCACCCAAACGTGTGAGTTTTGAAAATCAAATGATTAATGATAGTGATTGCGCGAGCCTCGTGTAATCTCATTTTTATATCGATCATTTGGCTTGTTAAATTTAGCATTGCTGCAAAAGAGTCCGCGTGAAGTTATTTCAGAGGGAAACCCGCTTTTATTTGAACAGACGAATAATATTTTCACGAACAATTTGTTTTAAATTTCACTGAATAATGCACAGTTTTTGTGTTGCCTCGTAAATATACCGAGGTTTTTTTCAAGTTCTCAGGTGTGCTGAACTGATAGATATATGCGAAGGGTGCATGTGATGTTATGTCATTTTCCTGTAAAATAATTTACGCAATTTCATGCAGACAGTTTTGAAAGATATGGTGTGAAGGTTTTTTTATTTGTCTACACAAATAATTAACCTTTTAACTGATACATATTTAAAATACCATCCGAAAAATCCTCTCAGCAACTGTTTCCGATATTAGTGCTGGTAAAAGATTTCATCGATTGTTACCAGAGAACTTCGTATTTCTCTTTCCATTCAAAAAGCAGACTTCTTAAAGAGACTTCCACCTCAAACTTATCGTTGATAAAGCACTGAAAAATGTTGTTCGCACCATTCCATTCCAGAAAATTCCTCGATTTCTTTTCCCTCGAAAAAAATCTCGCCCCCCTTCCCGACGATTGTCAACTTTAAGCGACACTTCGTTTTCAGCCAGACAGTGTATTAAAAGTGATCGTTGACGCGGTAACACTGACGGGACATTTTTTAAATGTTTGCCTAAGTCCAATATAAATTAGTATCGCGTTTCGGCCTTTTTGTTCGCGCCACTTTTCACTGATAAAGGCGCCATCGTCCCTCGCCGCGCTTTGCCGCCGTTGCCGCGCATCATCTTAGTTTTCCACGTCAACCACGTTGCTGCTATTATCGTTTCTGTCAACCACAACGTTATTCCCCACGTTGTCGCTCGCAGGATCTTTCTTCTGCAATTTATTATTTTTATTCGCCGATGTTTCCTTTTTTATCTCCCCTCCCTTCCCCGCGCCCCTCCGTCCTTTTTTATCCCAGACGCGGCTCTGGTATCATCGTAATAAAACTGAACAATTTCAAAGTAATTTTTTGCGCAATCATGTTCAGCTGTCTTTATTTAATGGAAAATCTTATTTCCGACAGCCAATTGAATATTAAACCGTACCTCTTGACAACGCCTCTTTCGCGGTTTACCCTGACTTACTCAGGGTAAACCGCGCAAACAACAGTTTATAATTATTTTTAAATAATTTCAAAAGAAAATACTGAAATTGTATAATTTGAATATGTGTAATTATTTATATTTAATATAAAAAACTAAACAAAAAATCAATTATTATTTGTATAATATTTAATTTTATTATTAATTTAATATTATAAATAAAAATATTCCTAATATTTAAAATTGATTTGATTCAATCAAAAAAACTAAATCGATGTGTTTGAAATAAACTTTACTGAAAACAAATTATTAAGTATAATTTTAAATGTATGTATAATATTTATTAATATTAAATTAAAATATATTAATTTTTGCAGTAGGATAAAGTATAAAATTTAATATGAAAAATAATATTAGGTTTAATATTATTTTTCATATTAAATTTAATATTAAATATTTTATCTGATGAACTCAGTTTTGTACATCAGATAAAATATTAAATCTATTTATTTTTAAATTTACTAGTAAATAAATTTACTATTATTTATTTATAATAAATCAGTAGAAACAGAAATTATTATTTCAAACGTTGTTTTTGAAATTATTTCTCGCGCAAAATTAGAGTCGTTTTTTAATGGTCGGCCGCAGTTAACCCCAATGACGTCTGAGTCGCGCTCTCTTTTTGCGTAATTTTTGCGCGAAAAGAAGATTTCGTTTGCCGTAATACGTGCTTACTCGGTACGTATGCATTTCTCGCACGCTCCGCGCGATTCGTGTAAAGGTAAGTTTTCCAACCCAAGAAGGTATTCAATTCAAACGCTTTGAACTGAAATATAATCATCCGTATTATTATATTTTTAAATCAGATTGAACCGGATCGCGCTGCTCTTTTCCCTTAAAATCACATCCAACGCCCTTTTCGCGCGAATATTCGTCGGAAGGGACGACCCGTGTGTGACAAACACGCGTGTATGAATAATTTCCATCTTGAACGCAAACGGCGACATTCGCAATCAATAAACCGAGGATGGATGGGAATTAAAATATTTCATAAGATGCGACAAACAGCGCTCCCTCGCGGAATTATCCGGAAACGACAAAGTTATCTCGAGGAATTTTACTAATGCAGCTTAATTAAAACTTTTTGCAAGCAGGCTATTGCTTAAACACAATCAACTTCAATAAATCGTCGCTGTTTTTAATTAATCGAGATTCACAATTACGATGATTATGCGCGTTCGATAATTTATAACAATAATGCATACGAATGGACCCGTTCGTTATAGAAAATAATATAAAATGAGCAACAATTCTGTCGCGCGATTGACGTGCGTTACGAAGAATCTCTCGGAACAAATAACGCCACGATTTGTTCGGCAAATTAATTATTTTAATTAGCATATCAACGAAGGCAATTAAAAGGCGAATTATTCGGCTGGGAATCATTAATTAAATTGCATTCTGTGATTATGTTCAGTCTCAAGATTACTATGGTATCGATCATGCGGAACCACTTTACATTCGCGAATAAACATGTATGAGGAAAGGGTACTGAAATAGCATTCGTAAAATGGCTTTTGCTCAATTGTTTTCGGGAAATGAAATTTTGGACTATCACAAATTATGTCAGGACACTACAGTAAGATTTTAGCGAATTTTTAAGAAACATAGATTAAAACGACAATTGTATCATTGGAAAGAGTAATAGACCAACAATTTTTTTTTTTCAAAAAAGTTAGATATTCATTTTACATCTGATGTCAAAGAGGATCAGATTCGGATTTTCAAAATCTAAAGCTACGAATCTAATATAGTGAAGAAAATATTAAAATTCTTCCCTTTTCTTGAAAATTATTATGGACATTTATACAAAATTAATATAACAAATGTCTTTATGTGACATACAACGTTTTTACCGATAATGACATTTCGGTAATATTCTCAAATGCAAAAAGTGTTCCAAAAATGAATTTTTTGAAAGTTACAATCAGGAATACCCCTTTAAAAGAATTAGAACATTCATAATGCTGACAAAGAAAGTCGTGGGCAAATTTCAGAATTAATGCATTTTACAAGGGCTTTTCCCGATTCTGGGTCACCGTGTTAGCATGGAAAGGACGTGAAATAAATATTTCCAGATTGTATCGAGGGCCGAATCAACATTTGCCCTCTCCGGATTACCACCAAATGCTGGATTGGGATGTGCATTATTAAGCAACAGGGGATGCCTTGGAGTACATTTTAATAATGCCCTCACAAGGTGAACCTGGAATTTTTATCATGTCGTGGTAAAAATTAGAATTGAACATTTAGCAGATCTGATTTATCTCGCCGAAATTGACTCGACTTGTTCCCCACAGAATCTCCATTTCCCCGTTTTTTCCAGACCTAAAACACTTTCAAACTTATTTCTAAAATATTATAACATCTAATCGCCTCAATTTATGATTATTTTGTGGAAATTCCGTGGTTCCGTTAGGACCGAAAAACGCGACGGGACTCGGATTTGAGTTAGATGTCTTTATTAATATGCCTGAACAAAATTGATTGCCATCAGAGATAGCGCATTATTAGTGACTTATGAGGTCGTAAATCTCGTGGACGTATTTAACCCTTCGTCCATGGCACAGAAAGGGCACCTATATGACGAAACGAGGATACTTTTGTCGAGTGAAAAATGTAATAGAAAATAGTGCACGGGTGAAGGGTTAATTAGGTCGACGTCGCCATGAGACGATTTCACTTATACCCTTGTTAGAGAACGGTCCCCGAAAATTATGGCGCAGCGTTGGCTGTAAATTCGCCGCGAGCAATTTTTCGCCGGTCAATTCTCGGGATTAATAAAAATTATGAAACTACGCGCGTCGAATGTCCATTTTCAGAGTAATTTCTCGGTACGGTTGCGCGAGTTTTATTTTATGTAATTAATGTAGTTTGTGGAATTCTGCAATGAATTTGGTCAATGCGGGCTGCACTACTACCCAACTGTCCATAAACAACCCCAACGGAGCTGAGTCTTCTCGTGAACATTTAAAGGCTAATTTGTGTTGTTTAAACCCTTCCGCACGTTCTTGATTTAATGTTTTTAACAAAAATGTTTTTTAACTAATGGTTTACTTTAAAAACAGTAATGACGATAAAATGAGATTAATTGTTAAACAAATGTTTAAACTTGGATTTAATATGATGATAATTAATTATTATTACGTGTATCGAAAGTTAAAATTAATTATGACAATTTGAATATTAGATTGCGTAAGGTTCATTATATTTAATGATTTATATGTCAAATAAATTTGAAGTTACGTTTGAAAATTGTATTACTTTTGAAAATTGATTTTTGTGGAAAGTTAGGCGAAGAGAAAACATTAAATCAATAATTTCACGATACACCGATTGATGGATTTGGAATTGGAATATAATTATCGGCTACAGTAATAAAAGAGTTTTTCGGGCATTACCGACGGTAGTTCTGTACGGTCGGATCTCAGTATGTTATTGACTTGGTATTTCGACAAACGAATGCGAACTGCATTACCGACGTTTAATATAACATCATTTTGTGGTAGTCGGTAAAAGAAGTATCATACGACTGACGGTATTATATAAAAGGAGAAAAGGTCTCGTTTGGTAAAAGACTACTTTGTTAGAAAATGTGATGAAGTTTTAATTAAAAATATTACTTTTTCATTTCAAAACTGAAACGTATATTTTAGAAATGATTTAAACAATACTTGTTTAAGTATATTGGATTCCGATTTTAAAAATCAAAATCGACTAACTCTACTTCAAAAGAGGTACAGAACTTTCTACATTGTCAACCATATGCTAATTTTTAAAAATCCCTATACATTTTTGCTAATATTCCATTTAACCACAAAAATTTCAAGACTTTAGAAAGTGACCTAGAGCCAAGTATTTTACACTAAAATGATAACCTCAAATCAACAATTCATATTATTCAGAATTCCACATCAATCACCCCTTTCAAAAGTCTAAGACCCATTCATAACACAATAGACAAATAATAAATCTATAATCCCACCTAAAAATCGAAATCCACTCACGACCTCAACCGCAAACATATCTCAATCCCTCCAACCCGGAACACTCATCAGTCTGATTCGAAATAGCATTAAGCACAGTTTTGCACGAATCTCTTCACAGCGTAAGAGAACGTTCAAGCGTTAGTCAACGCAGTCAACCAGACAAACGACTCGGCGGAAATGTAAAAAGAAATGGACAGACGGAAAGACCGGGTTCGCCAAAGGGGCAACTTCATCTTTTATATCAGTGTTTGCATTAGGAAAGTCGAGGAGATACGAGCGGCTGTACAAAAAGGACAGACGCTCTATATATCCGACTTTAACTTCCATCCCGCCTACGCGACTCCCAACCTGGCAACCTTTCCAAGTTCTAATTAAATGACGTTCAGCCACGTCTACATGAACTTCTTTACAAAGATCCATTTGTAATCAAGTGCTACTTTTTCGCGAAAAAAAAGATTGCGCCGAAGTTCCGTCGGACCAAGTACGGTCCGACAAAGAAAGCCTTTCGTCGGGTATTGTAATTTATTCCGACTGACTGTTCGACTGACTTCACTTAGAAAAAAGACTGCAATTATTTCAAAGTATAGAAGAAAAATTGGGATTAGGTCTGAAGTATAAAATGGTATAAAACGTATACCATTGAAACATGTTATCGAATTTATTAGATATGACAAATCTAGCTAAATAGTAACTTTCATAACTTTATTCAACTAGTTACAGAGCTTTGCAGTATAAAAATGCAGCTAATTTGGCAAATTCTAGGAAACTAGTCACCAGTCTCTAAACTATAAAAATGCAACTATTCTAACAAAATCCCAATTTGCCAAAAAAAATTTTTTTTTGCCGAAAAAGATTCCTAGAAAAAAAAATGTGAACTTAATTCTTTCTTTCCCATTTGGCCACGTTCGAAAAGGAAGTTCACTCTGAAATTTCCCTCCAACTTAGCAACGATTAAGTCCTCCTAATCTCCGAGGACCAAAATTTTTTGTCCATTCGATGCGGACGACTTCGTTTGACCCGTTAATGTTTCGTTAAAGACACGTGGGACAGCGTCAAAGAAGTTCGCGAAAAGCGTAATTAATTAATTTCGAGGCTAAGTTTAATTAATACTCGGCAGACGAAGAGGGCGCTCGACGCGCTCTTCCTTTCTCCATGTGAAAACTAACAAAATTATCATTAATGTGCTGCTGTTTGAATGATTAACGTCGGCGGCGCGGTGCTCTTTGATACGAACTACTCGAGGAGCGTTTGTGCGCACCTTTGAAGCCAAATCTTTGTCATTCGAGATGTGCCGGAACGGCGGCGAACGAGCCTAGTTGTCAATGCAAAAATGCAAAGGTATACAATATGACGGGATCATTATTGAAAAAGACACGGTCGAGCACCGTGGCAGTCGCTGGAGTAGCGCGTATCTCAGGGGCCGTAAGGACTTTGCGAGGACAGCGTGGCTGTTGTCCTTTGATCAACTTCGGCATCGACTCGGCGGTACCCTTGTTTAAGCGTGCCGATTCGCTGTAAACGCGCGCCGACTAATTGTTATTCGTTAAGCCACGAGGTGTACGACGAGCGCAAACGGATTGTGCAGCGTTGGCGTGCGGCATTTTGGAATCGGAGCGGCGGTTTTGGGAAATGATCGGACTTTAATTAGCGGCTGTGGAGGAATTCGTAATTAGTGTGGGAAAGGGAGAGGTGGATAGGTATGATCTGGAGCGGAATTTTGCTAGTTTGGTAGGGATGGGAGGGGAGGAAGATGGTTTTCTTGGGACGGAAGGGATGTGGGAAAACTATTGGGAAGAGAACGAGTGGGGAAGTGAAGTTTAAAAGATTGTTTCTTTTTAGACACTTTGTATTATGTATAAATATCTATTATATGTATGAATGTCCGTCTAATATACGTATAATATACATCTAGTTCTATCAGGCGTTTTAAAGTTGTAAAAATTAGTGGGTGTAGATTTATAGAAGTTGAATGTGTTTTGAGCTTTATTGTGTACGCGGAGAAAGAAATGTACTAAACTTTCAAATAAAGTATAGAAAAAGAAGACTTTATGTAAGTACAAAATAAGATGTCAAATACGGTATATGAAAAATGTGGATAAAATATGAACAATTTCTCTGAAGTTTTCTTTAAATCCATAAAAGAGATGGTTTTCGAAGTAATCTGGTTCTTACGAAAACTGTTTCATTGAACACTGTTATTTAAATAACACTTCACACTATGCTTTACGGTTAATAATATACATTGTATATTATTAACACTGTATATTATTATAAGAATTATATTGCGGACAGCCGGTTGTTGAGGAAAATATATGGGCCGTTTTCAGAATAAAATTGGAAAATATCAATTGTCAAAAAAAATCCAGTATTTTCTTTATAATTCGAATTGAATCAGACTAAAAACTACTTTTCTCAATATTTATAAAATAATAATTTTAAATTAGAGGAATATTCTTCTAATAAGTGGAATATCCTTATTATGAGTGGAATCTTCTTAGCGTAAAAGGACGTTCTAACAATTTTTTTCAGTGCACCCTAGAATAGGGATAAATGCACCAACTTCATTAAATTTTTTGTGACTGAATCAAGCTGTACACTAAATGTACTTTTGTTGCCTTATAAAGTATACATCTTTAGGAGATCTTACAATATTTTTTCGTCTTTGTGAATACCATTTGGTAGAGGGCAGCACTGCATCGTCCTACCGTTGTTTCGTATGTAGGGCTCCACAGCGTACACTATAACCGCCGCAAATATCAATCCAGAACCAAATGCATTAGTTTTTCGTAACCTTAATACGAAAATTTATAGAAATACTTACGGAATAAGAAAATTATGGAATTAGGTAAATGGGACACTATTTTTGAAAACATTTCACCTAAAATCCTTTAATCTAAAAACCCTTTTTTCATCTAAAATTTTTTCCTAAAAGTGTTTACCAAAATCGCAGTTATGAATCAATAAAAAAGTTTCTACTTCTGTAGATAATTAAGGAATGCAGTCTTGCAAGTTTGGTGCAAATTAATTTAAATTTAAATATATTTTGATATTTGCCCTGAGGAAATTTGGCATTTGCGCCAAACGGTTTCGAAAAAATTAATTAAAAATGTCACTCAAACAGTATGCTTCCCAGTGGGAAAGGAACAAATATCCCTGTACTGGCCCGACTCTGGCACGTAGTACTCTGGCGTGACGTTATCATTCCAGTACTAGCCTATTACTGACATATCTGGCACTCTGGCATCGCGTTATCATTCCAGTATTGCTCAGCACTGGCAGTTTTACTCTAGCAATTTCCCACTGTATGAAAAAACGCTGAATCCAAAACAAGTACTGTTTTGAAAATAAAAAAAAACATTTATGTTTTGAACAATACATGTCGCATTCTTATGAAATTGATCGATATTAGGAATTTATTTAGGTCACTTATACATATGGTCATATATAGCCAGTTGTATTTATGCACCCATATCTGAACCATCAATGAACCCACATCTATATATGAACCCCAATCTGATCCATATATGAACCCATATCCGTTCATATATGGACCCATAGCTATTCCATACATGGACCCATACATGGACCCATACATGGCTCCTATCTTGAACCAAACAACTTTTTTTGACTTAACATTTATTTCGGCTTAAACCACCCCACGCCACCTGTCCCCAGTCGCAACAATAACCTCTGCCGCAACCTTCCGGGCGACGTCAACCGCCCCGGGCGTCGCGCCCCGCCAAGAAGCACGCGAGCCCGCGATCGTTATAGCCAAACAAATCGTGATTGTTTGCAGTGGCATCGTTTTACGCATGAGGCCGCGGGTTCTTTATGCCTTTCTCAATTCCCGTCGATGCCACTCCAGCTCGCTCAAGTGGCAGCGAGTGCGCGGGGGACGCCCGCGCCTCCCGCGCCCCCTGGGACTTTGATCTGCGCCGATTTGACCCCCGGCCCCCTCACCCGGACGCTTCACTCGTCGCTCGCGCGCGTCGCTCCTCCGTCATCTGAAAGAATGACGTCCGCGTCCCGATGTTTTAATTCTGCCTGATCCACTTGGCGTCGGCGTCAAGTGCTGCCACGCGGATCACAAAACGCGGCGCGATTCTGGCCGCGACGTTGTTTATGAAAAGTTCGTTATTTTATGCGTCAAGCGCGGCATTGTGCCGCGTCACGACCGCTCGATCATTTCACTGTCGCGATTTGACGTTTGTCACGGCCGCTTCTCCCCTCCACATTTTAATCGCGCGAAAACCCTCATGTGATAACTAGCATCAATTTTATGGAAAAAGGCCTTTTTGGAAAAAGTACTGAATTATGATTGGGACTCGGAATCGAGATTTGAGAATCGGAATTGCAGACAATTCGATAGTTTAATGGCATATTTTTATACTAAAGGCACAAAGTAGTCTTTTTTGACCATGGTGCGAACGATAATTTTACGCCCAAGGGCGGAAAAGAACCACTTTTGCATTGGACAAAAATATAATTTATGTCAAGCTACTAATTTGCATAGCTCGTTTGTAGAATTGTTTAATTGTATGCGTTATTGTATGTGTTATAGATGCCACATAAAGTATTACAAAACATTAGAATGTGAAAATGATTGATAAACTTCGTTATGCAAATCGTATCATCATTGGCTATCGGTGTCGGTTTTTAATGAACTTTGGGGTTGGTTTATGGCAATTACCGGTTTTATGGTCGCGCGTTTTCCGGACAGACCGACATCGAAAACGCGTACTTTCGGGCAGCGTTGATTTAATAGCGCCGGAAATGTGGGGTCCGGCAAAATGTGGGGTGGAATATCCGCGGTCATCCGAACAAGAAGAGGGTCGGCCGAAAGAGTGTAAAGCACGTTACACCAGAAACAAACATTGACCATATGTTTGTCTAAGACCGAATGCCGATCTAAATTCGACAAATATAATTACTTTCTTCAAACAAGGCCGGGCTGTATCGCCGTTTTTGTGATAGAGGGATACAGAATTTTTTCATGATTCAGACGGGAATGGCCGCAAAAAATCTTAGTTATGACGAGAGAGAGGACGGCGGTTATGTTTTTCGGGATGTGTGCGGAGAGTTGGGTAATGGAGTGAGAGATAGGAATGAATTGATTGAGTTGTTTGAGAAGAGTGCAACAGTTTTTAGGTGTTTGGTGATGGGGAAATTGGGTATTTAAGTAGATACTTTTCGTGTGTTTGAGTAAGTTGGTGGGATGTTCAACTTTTCTGTTGTAAGACTTTTGGGTTAATTAATTTTGCAAAATTAAAATGTCAGTTTTTTTTATTTAATTTTATACTCAAGAAGGATAATAAACTGGAACATATCGGGATAGTTACAATTCCTAATTCATATTGGTAGAAATAATAATTTTGTTATTAATATGATATGAACCATATTTTGCCAAAAATATGGTTACACCTACAGACTACAGACATATAACTTATAAATTATATTCGTCTATTACATTTTATATTATCTTCTTGATCATTCATTTTGCGTTCGAATCTTCGAATGGCCCAGCTTTCGTTCAGCACATCGCAATATCGATATCCAAAACTAATAACTCCATTAATCCAGCTTTTCTCCAGTCCGAAACCCATATTCCTCATACAACCAACTGTTAAGAAAAATATTTCCATTCGTCCAGACAATGCGCGATCTACCCGGTTCACCTCCATTATGCCCCAATAATCCCATCGATCATAACGCACTAATGCCATTGAAAACACGCTAATTCCGACAATAATCCCGCGCGCTTCGCTGCAACAACCCTTTCGATCTTTGGGCCTCTTTCGGTCCATTTGCGGCATTCACCAAAACCGAGCGATATCTCGCTTTATGAGCGAAATGTCCGGGACTCGAAAACGTAAACGGATTCGTCATGCGACACACGTCGCCGAATCGAGGTCGCCCGAAACATAAGTGCGCCCGTCTCAAAGAGCCAACGGATTACGCGCATTAGCGGGATTAACGGCGAACCGTGTTACGACAAGCCAAACGGAAAATCGCCCGAACCCGGTGAAATCCGGGCGCAGTCGGATTCATCGTCGGGACGGGCGTTTTATCGATTTCAATTAGAGACACGTAAGTTGAAATTAATCGGCGCGCAATCACGGACCCTTCGGCAACAAAGGTTAAGTGGAAAAATGTAATAACCGGGAGGCGCCACTCGAGTCGATTATCTCCAAGTTTCAATATCGACATCGATCGGCCAAAACCTGCGCGAAAACGCGCATTTGCTTTGGCTGCAGGGTTCATTGCAGTCTAAAACGGTGAGACGATGGTGGGATAGACAGTGACTGGGATCGGGGCAACCCCGTGGTAATTAGGTGGGAAATGCGAAATATGTTTAGACGTTTTTCGGGGAGGGTAAAGTTGGAAACGAGAGCATGAAGATATTTTAAAGAGATTTGTATCAGGTTTTCAACATTTTTGACGAGATATCGACGTGACCATAATACATGGAATGAATGGTCAGTTAAAACCAATTATTAAAGACTTTCTTTATCTGAAGACTTTCCATAAAAGTGGAAAACTCCATTCGACCTCTCTCCTCTAAAATCAACCTCTGTAACAGGTAGACTTATTTAACATTGCATCCTACCACCATACCATACCGATCAACCTACATTCCGCAACCAAAAAAAAGAACAGAAAAATAGAAACCGACTGCTCATCTCCCGCAGCTGAGGCCTCGTCAAATAGCGGCGACCTATGTAAATGTTGCATTACCTCGAAGACTTACACGTACATTTCATTGTCCGCCGCGCGCCCGAAACTGATTGTCCATTTGAACTGTATCGCGGGGATTAACAAAAAACCGACGTAGAGATACTAAATCTTCAATGCAAACTCAAGAGCGCGTGCATTCATAAGTCTTCGGCGGGGCATTGTGCGCCGCCGATACAAAGCGCTCTAGTACGTTTTATAAGCTAAATGCACATGCGAAGGGTACACACGCAATTGGTAGCGCGGAGCGACGCTGCGTTGCCATTTGGCGCTGGAGCAGCGGCAGCTTTTTTGTGTCCCGCAGTTCGCCACTTTGCTTCGATTCGGTCGAGATGATTCCTTTGTTATCACGTGGATGCATTTGAACCGATGTGTACGTTGCGCGGCCCGGAAATTGCGTCACGTGAAGCTGTGACCGCCGGTCAAAATCTGTCTTCCATCCTCCCCAAATTTGTTGTTTCGGTCCTATCAAATATGATCAAAATCTGTCAGAAGGAAACATTTTTGAAGCTAAGACTGATTATACCCTGCGAAAGAAGACTAAGACCGATTTTCTTATCGAGTTAAAAAGTCATCCGAAAAACCTGACTGAATGTGTGTCACGTTGGGCGCCACAAATTTATAACATATTAAAAAACTATCATAAGGTTGATGATACAATGAGTGTTCTTCTCATTAGCAGAAATTTTTGTCAACGTCTCTTCGCTGATTAACTATTGTCTTTGAGTTATGAAGATTATTTAATGAAGTTAATGCTATTTGAAACAAAATGGGACAATATTCACCACAATAGTAATGGGGTTACCCATGCAAAGTCATCAAAGATATAGTTCAATTGTGAATTTGCATCGATACCGCGGATCTGATACGCGTGTATCTACACGCGGACAAAAACGTTTAGTGGTCCCAAGGGCGGGAAAACAACTCTGGCATTAAACGCGAACAGACATTTTCAACTGCGTGTTTGGGAAGGCTGTCGTCCCTCGTCAGCGTCATCGAGGATCCGGCAGAATCCCTTTGGCGCTAGGTTAGGCACTATGGAGCCTCGTAACGCAGAAGCTCTCTGACCCCACTTTACACACGACGAAACTCCACATAATGCGGATCAGATACATAGACATACATATGTAATACCCCAGAATCCGAGCGCATTCGGCCAATAATAACTTTTACCGCAATGACATTGATTCAGCTAAGTAAGCTTAACCATTTTTTGAGCGGTACCTTTTTGTCAGGGCTATTGTTGATCTGTCGTTTGAATTCGTCGTCGGTCTTTTTTGAGTTTTTGGAGCGAGCGCGATTTCCTTCTTCCTTCTTTTTCTGAATTGTAGTATAATTTTCGAGAGAAAAAAATGTTCATGATGCAATTTCATTTAAAGATACCTGGGTTAGTCAAAAGTGGATGTCCTCAAAAACGACCAATTTTATATTCCTTTTATTTAGTTTATTGTTTTTTAAATTTGTACTCTGCGAAAAAAACTTAATCCATTAATTTTCCTTTCAGTACCTGATCAATTTGTATCAGACTAAGTCTGTTTGGGAGTTAACATCTCAAAAAGACTGTTACAGATCGCATCGCGATCGCAGCAATTTTTCGGATCAGGGTCGTGTTCTTTACCATTATAATCCCTCCATTATACCTCGTAGCTTAGGGTCTATCAGATTTAGATTGAAGCCTGCCACGTTAACATTGCGCCATTGTTCTCCCTATCTACCGTCCATCTAGCCTATCCAGCCTCCACGTTTTTATTCATACAAGATAATCATTTAATTTCACTGACACAACTTTCTGCCCCAAACTCTCAACCAGCCTTCCCTCCTCACTTTCCTCTACCCTTTCAACACCTTCTTTTTGACTAACTCACCCCAAAAGCTGTCTTCTAAAACTTATGGCTAAATTACATGAAGATATATTTTTGTTCCCATACTTATACGTATGAAACTGTCGGTACTGTAAATATTAAAAAAATTGTTTAAAGTATGTAATAATGCAAAATACTTTTTTCTATCTTTATATATCAACTTTTCGAACCTTAACTTTTAGGTTGGATGCCCTGATAGAACAAGATGAATATTATACATATATTAGATGGACATTCATACATAAAATAGATATATACATATAATATACGTATATTATACATATAT
>JABFPB010002447.1:0-20127 GCA_022817645.1 Ceratoteleas bidentatus
ATCATTGCTATTTAAATTTGTCGAGGATTACGGATAAAAAGTATGCATTAACATTGCTGCAGTTATAAAGAATTTACGTTTCATTTGGTTCTTGAATTATTTCCTATATGATTTGGAAAATGTTACTTAATGATGTATGGAGGTTACGATATGATATCGTATATACGACACTGAGAAAACAAATGCTGCTTATAGATAACAGATGCAGCATTTTAAAACAGTTTAAGGTAGAAGTAGCGAATTGCTTAGTCAAATGAAGCACTAATAAATCAAGAGTTTTTAATGTATTAATATTATCAGTAAACCCAAGTAATTAATTCTAGTTCAAATCAATAGCTTTTATAAAAAAAATGAGCTTTTCGCGGAAAAAGCTTTGATTTGATTTGAACTGGAATTTTTATTCTAGTTAAAATTTTAAAAATTTGTAATAGAAATTTTATTCTAGTTCAATGTTCATTTGACATAAAAAATTTTTTATGTCAAATGAACCAATACGAATTCTCTTCTTAAAACAATTCAGTACAGTTTGAACATTTATATGATTTCTTTTATGATATCTCGTCAAATGGAAAATGTTGCCATTTTTACGGTGATTATTAAATTAAAAATTGTGCAATATTAATTTATTTGAATTTTGTTTATTTCTGAATGATTAGGAGTACTCTATTTTCTAATTACATAGGACAAAGAGTCAAAACTTTAAAATTGTTAAATATTTCATCAAAATGCATTATGGTTTTTACTTTTCTTAGAATTTCTTCACATGTTATTAAATAAACTATCTTTAATATTTTATTTTAACACCAAACTGGTTTTGAACCCATTATTTTTAGTCAATTTATGACTTTTTCCTAAGATGTGCATATCATCCAAATTTCTATTTCCATATTTCCATATATCTAAGTCTGTTCCAAAAACTGGCATTGAAACACAAAGTGCCCTGAAATGGCTACATCATTTTTCCCACCAAACTACAAATTATCAATTGTCAAACATATATCATTGCTAATTAATACTTAGTAAGGTAAATTCTACCTAAACCACAGGAATCTGATCTGCAACACTGTACACGTGGAATCGAGTTTTTGTGTGAACCATTCGAAGGTAATTTTATCATTAAAATGGTCGAAAACGTGTCAGATGCGAGAAACGGTCGGAAATGAAATGACCGATTAAATGGCCCGGGCGAGCGGTGCCAGCGACGTCCAAACGAACGGGCAATTAGTCGTCCACGGTGGCGGGGCTCGGCGTGCCGTCATATCGTGGCCCAATTTGTACCCGTTTCGATGACTTTTCTCTACCTGCGCGGCGCGCACTCAAGGTGACACGGACACTCGAGTGCGTTGACACACGCGGAACGGCTCGAGCAAGCGAAGCACGCACAAAGAGCCTCGACACGCGTTGCCACATTTCGACGCGGATTTCCCAAATTTTACTTTCGTCGGCTGTATGTCAGCGAGCCCGATCGTTGACCCACTAAAGTCAATTCGACCGAGTGAAATTGAACCCGAGAAAAAGGTGGATCAATCGGTCAATTTTTATTCCAATTGTTTTCAATAATGATTTAGACAATTCCACGACGAACGTACAATTTTTGCATATATAACTGTTTGGTATCTGGTCTGTAGAGACATTTTGGAAATTTCACAGTAAATGTAAAGTGGATGTAAAGATGGGTTTTAAGATGGAGAACGACACTTAAGGTCTTCCGGGAAGATTAGATTCAATTGGATTTCGATCTTGGAAACCGGAAGTTGGGTTCGGAGGTTGTCGGAGAGGTGATAAGTGGCGCAGATGCGAGTCGTAAATTATGCGAACGGTGACGAAATCGGATGGATGTGAAAAGTTTCGCCGATTCCCGATGAGACTGATTCGACCGAGACTGCTCGTTACGTCAATTAGTGGAATTCATCAGCGCCGATTTGAATAACTGATTGACCTTTGCCGCGGTTTTCGCGGGGGATCGAGGGATTTCGAAAACGAGCGAGCTAATCCGATTAACTTTTCTCACGATTCCACACTGTCGCGTATGGTTGCAGACAATTTCTTATAAGTTCTTGCAGAAAAGAACGAAGAGTTAAACAATAACATTTTCTAATCCGTTCCACATTTTTAAACAATAAATGCTAGGAATAATGATTACATTTGTTCGAATTTCAAAACTCTGAGCTATTTAATTTCGGGTAACTGAAGTCAAATAAATACTCTTCTTCTCTTTGGAAAGAGAAGAAGAGAAATTCAAAATTGTCATAACAGCAAACCAAGAACATATTGATTTGTCTCCAAATCGTCCGATTAAATTGTTGTAATATAAATTCTTTTGGAATATCCCATATCGAAATTCGAAATCATTCATTTCATATCAGAAATGACATTCAGAAATATCAAGTCAAATCCCATTATTTTCAAAGACCTTTAAAATTACCCGCTTAAAATTTCAATCTATCAAAGTCATTTAAACTTTGCTTCGACTTTGAAATTCTCGAAACCTAATATTTTCTTACCATTTTCCAAACTTTTCTGCGAAAAAAAAATTAATCACCCTTATCACGCAATGTGCATAATCGCCTAAAAAGTTTTCACCTCGCGACGACAGCGCGACCTGTTGCGCTGCGAATCCGACAAATAAACGCGTTACGTTGCATCAACGGCGCGTATAGCAAACCGCAAAGTGTGTGCCAATGCGGTGTTTTATTTTCTCCTCGGCTCGGATTCTTTCGAGTATTCATTTAGTGTCGTCGTGCAAGACGGAAGTAGGATACGAGCCGAGTGACGTTAATTTTCCGTCCGCTTTTGTGCGCCGTGGATGCAAGTGGCCCGAGCGGCACAAAAGCGAATCGTTCGCGCCCTTTGTTTCGTCAGTTTTCGGCCACCTCTAATCCGCCCGGGCCGTCATTTCCACGACGGCATTCTTTATTTCGTGCGACAATGGGGATCGTTATGGCCGCCTTCGGTTTCTCGTCGGTCACTCGCCCGGACTTCATGCTTCGAATATCAACAAGTTGCCTGTATTGTCCGCAATAGCCCGCGCTCAGTCCCGGTTCGTCCGAGGGTCGCGTTATCGTGAATGAATTTTCGCTGGCGGAGTAAAATTGTGCTCAGCGCCCTCATTATGAATTCATAATTTTATTCGATTGATTAATGTCTGAAAGGGGTTGAATGTTAAGGTGACGATGCTAATTATTTGTTGAATGTTATCAGATCTAAGTAAATTTGATTGATTGATTGCAATGAATAGCCGATTGAGTTTGGGATCAATTAGTGTATTGTCAAAGTGGAACTAATAATGTTCAGAACTCTTAATCTGACATAATGCTATCTGTTGGTTATTGAACCGCAATTACTTAGCCTCCAATGAGATGAATTACTACTTGAAAGCTTTTATTTTCTGTACTTTCGGTAAGTAATAACCGTGGAAGAAGTTCGGGGACAGTACTATTAGTTTTAAGAGCATTTTTACGAAGGCTTCAATCAGGTTTAATGGATTATTTTTTCAAGGGCAGAGAAATTTGAATCGGCCATTTCTTATCATTGGTGTTGCGCTGATATCCAATTTACGAATTTTGAATAATTTTTCATTCATGTATGCAATATTATCTACTTATTTAATTATTTAAATTATATATAATTATTTAAATTATTATAATGATATAAATTAGACATAATTGTATCAATAAATCATTTAATTATTAAAATTTCTCCAGACCTTACTTATGTTACAAATAAACAAATAATCGACTTTCCACATTTATGATTCAAGTATGATATTTACATTATAATTGATAGAATAAATTAAAAAAAAAAAAAAATCTTTTTATTGTTTCTTCATATTAAAACCTCTTTATTACCCCAACTCCTACAACCGACTTCTCAATCAATAAACCATAAAACAAAAATTCGTGCTTTTGTTAATACTACTTGTTAACAGCGAAGAAAAGAAACTGATCAATCATGAAACCACGTACTAGACGAACGGATTTCACACAGTACAATCTCCGGCACCACGCGCGATGTTCCACATAGAACATCCGTCTAGCATACGTGCAACAAGCCTATTCCGCGAGAAACGTCGAGACACCAAAAACCACGTTCACTGAACTTTTCGTACAACAAAAAAAGCAATAACAAAACAAAAAACTACGCCAAACTATAAAACACCTGTTAAGCCAACGCATCCAAAATCTCATGCACCCTCCCAGAAATCAAACCGTAAAAATCCACTTACACCGACCGTTTCAAGTGGAAACCCATTCCGACCCTCGGTTCCAGTCGACATTCTTTTCCATCCCGTCGCCCCGATTTTTCAACGGCCCAGATTGTCGAAAACGTTTCCCCAATTTGCCCAAGGCTCAGTCACCTCGATCCGGACAAGCAGGTATACTTGACAAACGCCAAAACAAACTCTGCCCCCTTCTTCCTTCTAAATCTATGTATCTATCCTTCTATCCATCGAAAAGTTAAATATTAAATAAGTGTTTTTTCTAAGACCCTTTGTTGGAGAAGATGGTACAAACATCTCATATGCATAAAACATTGTTATTGGCATTGGTACTGCTGGAGTGATTTTCGTATGAATAGAATGCCGGGAGAGTCAGGCAAACAGGTAGGTAAACATTTATTGGTGACACCTAGACAGTTTTTTTCCGCGCAGAAATGTAGATGTTTTTACGTTTAAGGCGTCAGAACGTGTCGAATACGTTTGGACTTGTTTGTCTGGTGTATGCATTTATTTCTTCATCCAAACTATAAAATCAGTGTCTACCGAGATTTCATCGGAAACGACAAGTGTCTCAAGAAAAGGGGCGTTCTCGGAAAACGACTCTTGTTATCGAGGTAAGCGTAATGTTTAAACGTATTAAATACGTGTAGACTGCATATGGTATCCAATCAGAATTCTCCACCCAATTATATGCAGGAAAATATCAAAGTTTTTCGTCTCAAGGAAAAGTCTTTCTTCTGTCAACAAAGCATTGGTAAACGTCTCAGGGGAAGACAGTTCGAGGAAAAAGACATTACCCAATTCCCTAAATGTGTCAGTCCCATTCAAATTTTTTCTCTGTTCTTCCCATTTAAACTCTATTGCCTTCAAACATTATTGTGTACGAATTGTTATGTAGAACGTAAACAAAATAGACGTAAACCTCTAGATACTTAATTTGGTTAAAAGATATTTATATTGACAAATTTGTCCTTGATTTGGAAGAACACTTTTTCAATCTAATGAAAAATAAATTTTAAATAAATTACTAAGTATTAAAACATCCAGCAATACCCACAAATGTCCACGATTCCCCATGGTTTCTTATTCTTCCACGTTTCTCTACTTTTTCACAACCGATCCGAATCGTATACCTATTCTCCGAACCGTCGACACGTACCAATCAACCGAATACATATTTACAGACCCTTCCCAGTACTCCCTCCACCTGCCTCAAATTCAACATTTCCTACAAAACCATATAAACCCGAATCACCCATCCTACATGGTCCATCTGTGACTTACATTTAAAAAATCACCATATACACCCCAGTGATTCTTCCCCATATATTTCCCTCCTAAAATCCATTCCTCTATCCATTCCTCTTACCCTCCTATACTTCAGTCATAGGAGGGAAAGTCAAACATCAACTTTCAACTATTCTCCAAACTACCATAAATTTCCCACTCTTCCTACTTGTCTTTGAAACTACCCAACATTGACATCTTTTCCCACGTTGGCGCTACTGTCAGGTGTACACCTCACCTCTACACCATAAACTCTAAACTGTCACCTAATTCAGTTGCCATACAACTATATACTTCAAAAAAGATAAAATCACAAAAAATCAAGGAAACTTGTACCTGATTCTTTGAACAATTCGAAAGTCACCTAAAATAACGTAAAATGCCTTGTATTTTATTTTATAACGTAGTTGGCTGAAACTACTACGCGATCGGCCGAAAACATCGCGCGGTGCCCTCGGCCGAGGAAGAACGGTAAAAGTGGCGTGTGTGTATGCGCGCGGCAACGACCGGCGCTGCCGTGAAAGTGCCGCGTACACTGACACCCGGCTCGGCACCGGGCGACGCTTACCGTTGGTCGACCTGATGGCGCCGAGGATCACGCCGGCGAGGATGGCCGCGCGCCAGGGCGCGGGAGCGACGCGCGGACGCCGGCGCGGCTCCGCCATCGTCGGCTCCTGGCTGTCACGGGGGCCGCAACTCCACGGCACAGCACCACAAGTCGCGGGCAAACCGGACAAATTCGCTCACTGCCGCCGAGAACACTTGCACGGAGAAAACGGGCGGAACCGGGAGAGCGGAAGGCGGGGGAGAGAGAGACAGCGAGGAGAGGAGAGGAGGAGAGAGAAAGAGAGAGAGAGAGAGAGAGAGAGGAGAGGGAGAAAAAAGGAAGGAAGCCGGGGTCCCCGGGTGGACCGTGTCTCGCGAAACCGAAGGGGGGAAGTAAACACAAAAAAAGCGCGGCACGGGCGAGCGCAGGAACGTTCAGGCCATGGCGCGCGCTCCGATGTACGTTCACCCGGTCGCGATCAGCAAGCGACTGCCAGCGAGCGCCGTGCACCGCCGCGTTTCGGTCTTGTGCCTCTCCTGGCTGGGCCGTCTGCCGATGACGGCCCGGATCGCCGGATCGGCGAGTGTCGGCGCCGCTCGGGGCGCAACATGGCGCGCGCTCGGCGCCGCCGACACGCGGCTCCTAAGGAGACGAAGAAGGTTTCAGTTTTCGGTTTGGGTGGATGAGGTTTTTGATTCGAGGGAAGAGAGGATTTGAAGAGGTTTCTTTTCAGTGTAGTTGTGTTTCAAGGTAGGCTAATGGAAGACGTAGCTGGAAACGTTTTATAAACGTTTATTAAACGTTTAATGTCGGATAAAGGTTGTGGGAACGTTTCAGGGACGTTTTGTCGATGGCTAAGAGACTTATGGAATCCAATTTTAATGTAAATGTCAATAAATTATAGTACTTTATGTCGTATTAGAGAAAGGTACAGTTTGTGTAATTCTGTAATATAACAAATTTGACCTCTGTTGGAACGTCTGGAAACTTAACCTTTGGTATTAAGGTTCTATTTGGTTTCCTGGTTTGAATAGCATGGAAAAGATTGAAAGGGAAATCCAGATGTGGAATCGATTTATAAACATTTTTATTCCACTTCCATTTATTAAACGGCTCAGTGGAATAGTGGAGCCCTTGGTAAGTTGGAGGCTTGGGTTCGATTCCCAGTGGGAGACGTTTTTTCTGGGAGTAAACGTAAACAATTAGCTTGAGAACACGAAACAAATATACCCAATCAGAAAAATTAGGCAATATTTACGCAATATTTGCAGCAATCAATTGACTATATAATCTATTACAACTCAAATGGAGCATTAGACAATATTTGTGCAAATATTGGACAATGGTATTGGACAATGGTGTTAGAACATATTTTTCTTATAGGGTATATACCTAACACTCGCATTTATATGCCTGGCATAGACATATTTGATTATTAATCGTAATAGTACGATTCACATACCTTAGAATACCTACATCAGGCGTACTCATGTCTGACGTAAACATATGTAGGGTTAATGTACAGATATTTTCCTCTTGTTTCAAACATTCGCACTCTGGCATACCAGTATAATTGGCTGAGCTTAGATATTCTTTTGCGTGAAGGGCTGATCGTAACTTATATTAATTTGGTGTAAAACGTAGTTGTTTTGTTGGAAATGGTTTGTTGGGGAAGCAATCCTTTGCTTCACCAACGTGGATTATATAAAAATTTATATTGAGAATATAAATTTTTATATAATCCATGTTTATAGCGAGTGTGAAACTTGTTATTGAAATTTGGACTGTAAACAATTTTAATTATCAATTCAAAATGAATCATTCAATTTTCTCAACTCAGAAAAATCGTTTACTTAATAAAAACTTTAATTTCTAAAAAACATTATAGGCGCAGTAGTCGAATGCGATACGAGGTGTATGCCACCGAGTTATAGCAAATGTGACGAATGCAATAAATTAATTATAACAATAATTAATGATATGTTTATTAAAAAGTTTTTCCATGCCCAAAGTTATTACATGTAAATTCATATCAAACTTCAAATAAACATAGCGCAACAAAATCCTTCATGTTGAAATGTTATCTTCACATGTAATTACACTGCTGTCTCTATCACAAAAATACTAGTAACCGTAAATTAAAAACTAATTCCTCCTCAACTTAACCTAACACAATTCCACGAATTCCCCGCCAAAACGAACCTTTTCCGTCGTACATAACGTAGAAAAAATACCACCAATCAACCTCTAATTTTCAATCAAACCCACTAAATTACATTCCCGACAGATTGAAACGTTCGCGCAACGCAGACGTGCACAATTATTTCCTTTCTCGAATTCATTGTGCCGTAATGACTTTAATCGCATTATAAACAAAACAATTTATTCCCGCGAAATCAATAATAATGTTTGCTTAGCATAACGGAAAAAAGCAGTTAGCGTTATCGCCGCGCAATCGCCGCAACCGCGTACGAGTCTCATTACGCGCCACGTCGAATCTTTGTTAATCCACGGGCAGCGCGAATCCGACGCGCACACGCAACCCTTTCGAATCATCGAACAGAATATCTCCGCCGAGCCGATCGGGATAGCCGAAATGCCTCCGGCCGGAATTTCACAAGCGCTATTTTTACAGCGAAAGACAATCGTGTTGATGCAACGATAACGCCGAACAATATTGATCCATGTGCAATAATATTAGGCCCGATCGGCTCGCGCAAATATTTCCAAATACTTCCACGTCTGACGCGTCGATTCGTGTCATCCTCTGACCTCAATGTCGCCGCAGTGTTTCGCCGGCACAAAAGCGCCGAGCAACTTTGTAGCGCAAAAAGCGCCGATCGGACAAACGAACGAACGAAATCGCGCTCGCGTGAACGACGATACCGTTGCGGAGGTGTCAATAAAGTCCCGGCCGAGTAATTACTCGTCCAAATCAATTCCATCTTCATCACGTCAGGCCGCCTGTTACCTGCTTGAAAACGAGCAGACGACCTTTGGTAATCGCGAGTACCGTTAAAACACATAAGAATGTTTTCAATCACAGGATGTGACAACGAAAATAAATGCGCAGAGATACCCGATCCACGGGCCGGAGCAGCCTGAGGCTCAAATTCGAAAATTCAGAGCCCCGGCGACAGGGGGTTCTAGCTTTCACTTTTCGAGTCGAAAATTAAGGGGATCAGTAAGGTCTCATGAGGTTCAGTCAACTTAACTTTATTTACGAACAAAAATGATTTAGTTGGCATAATATTCGAAGTTGCAGAAGAGATTTTAGATCTTCGGTGGGGATCCTAATTTTCTCTGGAGAATCTCTGGAGAAATTCCCGTGTGAAGAACGGTAGCCTTAAATGTGTTCAAATCTAAAGGATTCCAATTTGAATAAAGCCTTTCCATTGTCACAATCGGATTTGTCTCATACAGAACAGTTCCTCTGCATCAACATCATTCCTCTTACAGCAAAAAGACAATTAATCACCATTGCAACGAAATGTCAACTGGACGATATCTCGGCAAAATCCCGTTGATCAAAAATCAAAATCAGGGTCCTGAAACGATTATCCCAAAACCATTGAAACGCGTAACCTCCTTTTAAGACTCAAACTTTTCTGCATTGTTGCATATTAATTGTTACGTTCTGCTAATTGTCCCATTAATTCGCTCGCTGGATAACTCGTTATTAATCTCACATATCGCCTGGCGCGTTTCTCCCGCTGTCGGTTTCTATTCCGCTGCCCGTTGTATCCGACTTTACGTCGGTGCGTCGGTGAGAGTGGTGGCAGTGAATGAAAATTTGCGTCAAATCCGCGTCGAGGAGCTTTTATCCACGTCGCGCCGAGCGGAAAATGGCAATCGATTTTCTCGCGTTGTCCTTTGCTTTTTTCCTTCGTTTCGTGCAAAAGTTGACGGAACAATGATGTATCGCGTAACGCAAGCGATTGAAAGTTAGAGATACCAGGCTTGTTCCGTGTAAGACAATTTTTCGTTTACCAACGTGTCATGAAACGTTATATCTCTGTTAGCGAGATTCTCGGTGTAGAATCGTGTTAAGTGTATTTGGTTAGTTTGATATCTCGAACCACTTATCAGAAAGCGTTCGAGTGTTTGCTCGGCAAAGTCGTAAGGTTTTGTCCCGAAATGCCAAAAAATCCACGTAAAAGGGTTGCTGTGGAACTACAGTGCGAATACTTCGGACAAAACAAAGCGAAGTTTTAGGTCAGGTCTAGTGTAAGATTGCCCCGTGTTACGAATGAAATTAACGTGGGTGGAAAATCCTTTTTCTCCATTGTCTGCAGGAATTTCGGATGCAGCCTTACGCGGGGAAGTGAAACAGAACAAAAGCGGCTCCGTTAATAAATCCCGACAATGCGACTTTTTAGTTACAATATTTTTCCGCGAAATTATTTATGCACGTGCACATTTGTCGAAACAACAATGCACACATTTTTCGTTTTCCTTTAAAAGCGGAAAAAATGCATTTATGGAATTAACGGCATTACGCAAACACAACGACTTATATTTGTACATATAATACTTATATAAGAAAAAACAAGAGGCTGCAATATTTCGTATCCGTTTGCAAATCAATTGCGAATAATTGCGCTTGACACGGAGTAACGGGAAACGAAGACATTTCCGTGTCTTGTACCTCTGATCGCGAAGCGCGACGAAAGTTTATTTTATTTTCGCCGATGACGCAACCGGGCGGACGAAATTTCGTCTCGACGAACTTTTGGACGATCGGAAACTTATTTCCGATCGTTCCGCGGATGCGCGGAATGATCGCGCGGTAACGATGGATAGAAAAGAGGATTAACGAAGGAGCGTTATGGGAAAAAGTGTTGCCTTAAAGTAATTGTTTCTTAACGACGTAGAAACGTCTGGCACAAAACGTACCGGGTAATTGTTTTGACATTGTCCGACTATTCTCACTGGCTTTTGAACGGTGGCCTGAGCGGATTTCACGTGCAAAGCCGAGAGTGTTCCAATTGCAACTGTCGTTGTGAAATTGAATCTTTCTCGATTGTATTAACTTTTTGCATTTAATTCTTGAAAGGACTCCGTCGCAATTAAAATTACTCGGAAGAGTGAAAACGATCTACGATTTTAGCCAGTATTGTTCGAGGTAGTGATAGGATATAGACAGTTTGCGAGAGGTAGGAAACGTGTAGGAATCAGAGATGCAAAAAGTATCGAAACACTTTTTCTCGTTCTTGATGAATTATTGTACTTATGAATCGAAGTTTCCGTAATTTAATAGCGGAAAATTTTTCTCGGGGATTTATACTTAAGTAATTATACCTTGAATTAAATCGAAAACATATTTTATAATATTTTGATACCATTTTTTCATAGATCAAAATTATTTTAGTTTTCAATTTTAATCCACGAAAAAAAAATAGAAAGAAATTTGATCAAAATAGTAAAAAATATTTATTATATATTGATTTGACTGATTTGAAGTTGTAATTAGTCAATGTAAATGCTTAAAAACAATTTGCAATTTGTAATTGGACGACAATACATTTTCCGATACTTTTTGCATTCCTAGTAGGGACTTTCTATGTAATGTTGGACGAAATGGATGAGGAATGTTTTCGAGCACCGCAACTACTCGGCTTTCTGCCGATCGCACTGTAAAAGTGAGCATAAAAGGTATATTCCTACTTAAAGACGAGTACGTTATCAAAATTCATATATTCAAATCGTGGAATCGTGATCACGAAATGCCACAAAGAATAATCCGCGTTCGCGATGGGATTTGAATTGTAATTCCAGTACCCGCAATGGTGCACAAAAAATGATGGTAAACCATAACGAAATGGAGTATACAATGTTAAATCGGCAGATCAATTTCGTATTACTACGTAAAGTAACATTTGTCGTCGTCGGATAACAGTTTATCGCCATTTCGACCAAACGCGCCAACAGATTCGCGAAAGAATTTGAATTTCTCCTCAAAACAATCGCGAAGGAAAGCGATATTGTTCGCGGCGCTGGCATTCCTTCGTCGCGATTATCGAAACCGTTTGAAGAACGTCGTCTACTTGTGGCGTCGGTGAAATTGTTATTCAAATTATACAAAACTGACGTCGGCTGAGAAACAGTCCCATGATTCGCACACGCTCGCCCATCGCATGAACAATTCGATCATGACCATATTTACTAGTTATTACGTAAGCCTAGCAAAATCTGTTACGATCGTCCAATACGCTGGCCACTTTCTTCGAATCGGCCTTTTTTATACGCGTATCTCAATTTTTTGCGCTCATGATTTGCAATTATGATTCGATGTATCTTTGTCCAAAGTAATTATTCCAGTGACCCATCGGTATGTTTTGTAATCGCCGAACCGCGGGTACCGAAATGTGTTAAGAGATCCGAAGAAAACAATTATCGGTTCTTGCACAAACAAATCTTGGAATCATCGGTCGGTTATTTGACTCATAATTATCGTATAGAATGACATGCAGAGGAAACATTTTATATTCCCTTGCAGAAATTAAATTTCTGAAAACCTGTGGAAACCTCTGAAAACCTCTGAAAGCCTCTTAAAATAAGAACTGTCAGTTTGCGACAGATTTTCAGAAAAAACTTTGAAAATCTTAGAGAAAACTCTGAGATGTCTGAAAAATTCTGAAAAAATTGGGCCTGGCATAGTTTATTTAAAGAATTTCAGAAGTAATTTTCACATAATTCCATTCGCGATGCACTTCATATTGTAGATTCCGATGTCTGTAACATTCCAGTTTGTCTATCATTAAAACTGTAAGATTTTGCAGTAAAACTGTAACGTTTAACAATATATTTGTAAAATATTTTGTTATTTACTATTTTAAACAGTTCATTTTAATTAGGTTCTGATATTTTTGATGCGCCATTTGGATCGGAAATATTTTTCTTATATTTTCAGCATAAGCAAACCATAATTTATACAAATTCCTTTAAATCAAGTCAATTTGAATCATTAACTATTATGCAAATATGAATTTAATAAATCACGCCCCGCAGATTCCAATAAGCCTCTAATTACATAAAAATATTTCAATAAAAATGTTGACACATGTTTTTATAAATTTGCAGAAAAGTTTGTAACTGTTTCCACCCAGGATTCTACTCCCCTGAATTAACAAATTAATTCGTAAATCCAATTTTATCAATTTCCACGAGTCATTTTTAACAGAGACCAATGATCCTCCAGACAATCGCAATCTTACCGATCCGTTGGAAGATCGGCTTGGAAACTTTCCAGTGCAAAATCCTGCGCGTTTCCTGCATCCGTCAGTGACGTCACAGCCAATGAACTAATTAATTGTTGATACCGGTCTGCTGCCTCGCGCGATGCGATTTCGATTTTCCATCTGGAAGTAATGGATAGTGCGGTCGCTTCCGGAAATGCATCGATAAGCCTTACACAACCGCGCAAAACAAATCAGTTTTCCTTTTATCGCGCACCTGGAGGAACAACACAATCGAGCCTCTTAAATAATTCATCGTCATCTTTTTATCGCGCTCGCTCGCATCTGATTTTGTATAAATAGATGTTGATTGCACGGCATCTTCATAGGTCTTCTCCGACTTCGATATTGAAATACTTCGACCTCGATGGCTACTTATTATTTCGCATTTTTCGGGCTTTTCTCTATTTCCCAGCAATTAGACAATCAATGCGCAAACGTTGAAAAAAAATTCGATCGCTTTACGAAATATATCGTAGAAAATACAAATCCTTTGAAAAAATTTGCATAGACTCAACTTCTCTTTTAAATTTAAATGGTACAAGTCCATACCCTATTTTAACTTATTCATAAAGTAAAAAAAAATTCCGACGATTTTTCTCAGTCTTCCTTTTATAGCATATCTCCTAAAGAATTGTTCCATTCGACTAAGTTTTCTCATTGCGTTTTTCTTCAAGGTCGCAAAATCGTCGCCCAATTTCTAAATTAATTAAAACATTACAGCCCATTGGAATCGCGGAAGGCTCGGTAAAACTCGTCTCGCGTAAAACTCGGTTTTTTTCGCGTATCTATACAGGAACTGGAGCACAAACGATACCGATGAGAGCACGAAAGGTTGCTGGAATCGAGACCGAGCGCTCATTCCACGTTCCCCGGTATCGCCGTTTTTTCGCGACCGCGTTGTCTGGGTGCGCGCGCGTGTGTACGTGTTTATCATCGGACGAGCAGGTTACGTCGCGGGACAATAGAAAAGGTCGCGGGCTCTGACATTTGCAAGCTAATAAACGTGGTCGCGAGAAAACGTACATAATGATCGTCGGACGGATCCGCGCCGAGATCGAAAGGCAGCGAGGCGCGCGCACACCCACAAATCGGCGATCGCGAAAAAAACGCGCGGATGCTTTTCGAGCTTTCTTTTCGAGCGACGTATTAATGCCCGCGCAGCGATTTATGGGCCTTTTCCCGGCCGGGCCGATTGATATTGAATGGGTCCCGTGTAAATAAAGTCACACGCGAATTCCCGGGGCATTGATGGATGCTCGTGAAATTGGCGTAACGAGCGTGGAAACGTCGCCCGGAACTCCGCGATTGGTTGGCGATTCGGAGGGTTCGACGAAGAAGACGGCTCGTAAAGTACTGGCAAAGGTCCGCAGTGTTTGTACGAGGATTTTTTCTGGGTTTTTAGGTGACCAACGATTTGGCGGTAAATCTTGCGTGTCGTGCCGCGTGATGCATATCCTGATTCATGTTGACAACTTGCTTATATGTCTAGACCTTATCGCGGTTTTAGTTATCAGTAAGGGAATGAAATTACGGCAATATAAAAATAAGTGTCTTATTTTGAAGAACTTTCAGGAGTTTTTAATTTTGTTCGTTTATAATCACAAACATGGTACGTTTTAAGTGGGACAGAAACATGTATTAAGGGGATTCTTCAAGTCTCGAATACCGCATTGAGAAAATTTAATGGTACAATTTGAATGCTTTTTATTATAATCCATCGATTCTTCAACAAAAGGAGAATGTATTTGTTAACGAATATTTAGCTTTTTCAGAACATTTTGGACTGGCGAACTGTATAGGTTTTCACAAAATAAGAGAAAAAATAATGTGTTAAAACACATTTACGTTTTAAAGTTGTAGACAATTAATACAAAATGTAATAACACTGGTATCTCGGATTTGATCACCATGATATCAAACACTTATTTTTACAATATTTATACAGTATAATACATCATAGTTACCTTCCCAATTAATCTAATTCATGGATGGAATTAGGTTGAATCAAAACTTTGACCATGACGATTGCTCATTAAATTTTATTCACACCTTGTTAAATTTCATTAAATAATAATAAAGAATACTGGTAACTTATAGGACAGAAAAGCAGACATTCGTTACAAAAACATTTTCCAATGAGATATTCTCATTGGAAACTTTACTCAGAACTTCAACGGAATTGAGTCAGATGTCTTTTATCAAAGCCTCCAACAACTTCTAGCTGTTACCAGAAAATTTGTCTCGTTCTTCTGGTGAGACAAATCGCCGTTTTTTCAGTTCCCAAAGTAAATAAAACAATTATCCAAGAGACATTTGTTCAATGGTGTCCAAAAACATATTTCAAGTATGGGTTGCAATTTCAATCTTTTCTACTTTAAATATATATGAATTTTTTACATATATATGAACACATATGATCTAATATAGAAATACCACAAGTTTATTATTGTACGAAATAAACATTTCAAGATATTAAATGCCTTTCATTTTTAATATTGCAGTAAAGTATAGTGGAAATACAAATTTTCAAGTTCAATCAATTTTACAAATTAATAATACGTATTGTTCATTATTACGAACCGAAGGAATTAAAGAAATCTATTATCTATTCTTTTCAGCGTTATTTAATCAGAAACTTTTTTCTCATACAATAACCTATCAACCCGTATTAGTATTCGTGATCGAGGAAAAGTCGTGGAATCGCGTAACACCGTTTAAAATGCACACGCCGCGAAATTGAAGTACAATTGTGCGCCGGCCAGCGGAAAATTGAAACAAATCCGAGGAACACCCCGCGGACCTGTCCACAGACATTTCATAACGAGCCGCAAAATGTACCTCCTCGCATACATATCCCTGGAGTTTGTCGAATCGGACAAACGAAGCCGAGACGTTACAGTACTTTCACATAATAGTGTTCATTATTTATGTACATTAGAGCGATGACTTCACGAAATTCGAGTGTCGTAAAATGGCCACAAACTTGCTGCAACGAAGAAAACCGAGTTCCAAGCGACCGCAACTCGCGAGACGCTAATTAGCGCTTGAATTAGGAGAGGGGGCCTTATCCGAAATGAACATTTTTCTCGCGTTCACTAAAAAAATGTGAAATTAAAATTTAGTCAATTTACTGACACACTGTCTTAAAATTTCGATAGCATGTACACTTTTGGCAATTCCTGTTTTGTACAAGCTGACCTAAACTAATTATCATTTATTCCATTTGTATACATATATATATAACTCTTCCTTTTAATAAATTAAAAATCGATTTAAAATTGGATAGCTTGTAACTGTTAAATAAATAAATAAACCATAAATAAATAAATCTTGAACTGATAAATAAACTGTTTTTCCAATTTTTAAAATCCAGGATCACGACTTAGAAGTACACATCTGAAAGTCTTAAAAATTGTAATGCCAATTTTTTCTCAAAAATTTGATTTTTTATGGCCGATTCTCTCAAAATGCATTTAAAAAATACAAAAAAAATCCCTGCAGTGCTACTAGATATATGCTTACTAGATATACTAGATATGTGGTAACAGTACAATTTACTGTGAATCTCGGAAATGTTTACAGAAACATTTTTCTCAGTACATACAGAAATTTTATTTCAGCGAAAAACGCTCAAACGGTGGCGGTCGCGGACGTTCGTGATTAGCGATTATGTACATCCTTGGACGCTACTTTTTTCCTCAATCAAATGAATTACCCAAATTACTGGATTAACAGCCAGTCGTGCTAACATTTTAACAAACGGACATACTTCGAATATGATTCCATTTTAGCAAATATCGGTACTAGTCGAAAAAAGTCCACTTGCGAATGGCGCAAGTTCTAGTTGAATGCCGGGCATTCCGATCTCCGCAGCCGGAATCACAGTTCCGGAAGTTGAATTGTAGTCGGGGATAAGTGAAATCGATTAGAATCCGAATGAAGTGCGTTTACGTGCACATGAATCTGGTACGTCTGATGGGATATGAGAACGTTTCATTGCGGTCGATTTTGAACTGCTGGGGTCGCCACTGGGACTTTTTGTTCTTCGCTGTTTCTCTCGTTCTTTCGTTTCCGGTGACAGTTGTACTTCTCATTGAACGATGGAGATTTCTTTCAATAAATTTGATAAACTGATAAAACCCATTTTGAAAATTATGGGCCGTTTAAAACAACGAGAAAAGTTACCTTCTCTAATTACTGATAAAGTTGCAAAAAGTTATCCGATGAAATGAGAGAAATATAATTGTTGGCATTAACATAGTCACATGTATCAGTGTACAATGACGATTACTTCATTTATCATCACCTTCCACAACGGAGCACGACCATCATTCAGACGATATCCTTGGCCAATCATTTAAATTAATTTGTTTCATTCCTCAAGCTTATCAGCCTCAAACTCCTAAGCATAAAAACTATTCGTTATAAGTGTGTTCAAAGATCACTCATCTTTATAGAAAGGGTAAGGATGTTAATGCACGATTCTTCAAAATCAAATGACGTGATTCTTAAAAATGTAACCTATCAATAATAAAACCACTTATAATAATATTCTATTCGAACTTTAGACAGGAATGCCTTATTTCTCATTGTACTTATAACTTGAAATAATGACTCATTTAACTAAGGGAAACAAAAGGTAAATTACATAATGGGAGATAAGGTGATTATGTTTTATGAGCAATAAATATTGCTAATAAAATCATTGAAGTCTAATAAAATACAATACTATTAATTCCAGTTTTTTGATTGGTTGTTGCTGAAGATCTGATAAGTTTCGAAAGAAGCAGATCATTGTAAGGTAGTATCGCAATTCTAACTGGATCACAAAATTGGATTCCAAAAGTTATTCATGGTTTCAGTTATCCATGATACATTATTCATGTCTCATCTGATTTTTTCAAACAAGCTACCACTTTAACAAAATACCAAAACCAAGTTTTTTTTTCCTTTTGTATACTCATTCTATGGATATGTACATTATATGTACAATAAACCTACAACATTCTCAGAACAAATAACGGAATTCCTATTAATCAACTCAATTCAAAATAAATCATATCATTCAAGTAAGCAGCTTTGACAACTTTACAATTAAATACCATTCCATTTTTCCACCCCATTGAATGACTCTTTCTAATGAGTGTTGTCAATGTATAAACCATCCTATTTAAAAAAAGGTATAGCTACCATTAGGACTTTTTATACATCTTTTTATTTTTAGGCCGTTTTATACAACTATGACGTTTTAATTCTCGAATTTTTCTTTGCATCTATCTACCAAAATTTTATTCTATATTACAGATAAAATTTGTTTGTCTCTTTATAGATATCCATATAATGTATTATAAAATCATTACAATGAAAATGGAGAAATTGAATGAAAACGAATTTGTTTCTATGTACTGTACGATTCAGAATCTTGCCTTGAATCCTACAATAAATAGAACAAACAAATGAAATAAAAATGAAATAAAAAATCCAAATATCTATTAAAATCTTTCCACCGAAGAACTCATACTTCCACTTTCAATTAATTCTTATTCCTTCTATTGCAGAATTAAATATCTGAAGATCTTTTTAAATCTCTGAAAAATGCTCTGAAACCTTCTAAAAATGCCGGAAAATCTTTGAAAATCTCTGATACCCTCTGAAAAATGTTTCAAAGTTGAGACGTTCAGAGATTTTCAAAAACTGAAAAAAATTCTTTGTCAGGTCAGTCCAATTTTGTGAAGTTTCAGAGGTATTCAGAGATTTTAAAGCACAGGAGTGATATTGCATATTCTGCAGTCCGAAAAATTGCTAAAACAATCCCAAAAATCTCAAAAACGTCTAAACTCCCACAAACTAAAAACCCCACCCCAATTTCGACCAAAACTTCTCCTCTAAAACTCCATTTCCTCCATCTCTCCGAATCCCTCAAACCCTCAAACTTCGCCCCGTCAATCCCTCCGATTTGTACAAGTGTGCTCGAACGTCGCAATCGAAAACAGTTTGACGTCTGTCAAACGTCGGCGAAGATGGAGAGCGCTCGGCGGAGCCGTGCGGTGAAATAGTAGCGGCGGAGGAAGAGCCGGGCGCAACGGTGGGAACCGACGTGGCGGCCGGGAGTGGGGCGCCGCCGAGACTCGGGGAGATGGTACTTTGTTGTGTCGCTGGTGGTCTTTGTGCGTGTACGTAGATCCAGCGGACGATTGTGTGAGCCGGGCAGAGTGCGGCCTGGCTGGCACAGCCAGGTACCAAATGCCACAAGGTCACGCTCACGATCCTACAGCGCGCCGCGGCGACGGAACACGCGGCGAGAGAACGGGACAGAGCAGCATCATCGTCGTCATCGCGGCTCGAACCCCCTCCCCCCTCCCCCCGCCCCCTCCCTCGACGCGCCTCTAGAGATCCTCTTGTTCGAAAATTCTTCAGACTGCATGCGCGTTCATTACGGCCGATTACGTGGACGTGTCCCGGCTGGGTCAAACGTCGACAGGTTTTGAGACGAAAAAGGAGCCGAAGCGCAGACGTTTTCGGAAATCCGAGCTGAGTGGGCCGCGGACAGATGTAGCACAGTTTTACAAGTTTTCTGCGATATGAGCCTTGGAATTCAGGGTGTAGATCGAAGGCGATACCTTAATAGAATGTTAATATGGAGGAGAGGAAAATGGGTTGAAATTGATAGAAAGAGCAAGCAGAAGTTTCCTGCGAAAAATGTTGGGTAGAAATGAAAAGAGAAGAATTGGATTCGTTAGCGTGAAAAGAAATATAATCCTAATATATTCCCAATATATTCCAATAATTGGAAAATATTTCAAATATATTGCAAACATTGGGAATGTATTGGA
>JABFPB010002448.1:0-20123 GCA_022817645.1 Ceratoteleas bidentatus
AGTTGGCACTACTGCAAATATTCATAAATTCAACTTATTTTGCAATAAACTTGACTTCATTTTTTTCCCCGTGTAGATGAAATTTCTGCAATATCTTTTAAAGAAAGCAATCCTTTAATTTGAGTGAAAATACGACCATGTTTGTAGTATTTTTTGTAGTATTTCGATTTTTAAAAAAGAGATGAAATACTGAAACATTTTGGTACTTTTTTCTATAAACATTCTTAATCTTAACATATCGTGGTATACCAAAAAATCAAACAATGACTACTATTGTCAGTTTCAAAAGTCACTTTAAATAATCATTTTTGTCTTGTGGATACTCAAACTAAATAATTTACCGATTCCGGACCCATTCGGCATTAAAGGTGTTAAAATTTAAAAAGTATTATTATATTCTGACCGATGATTCGCGTTATCAGTTTCAAAAATACGTCACTTAGCAATATAGAACTATCTTAAAATAGGCATCAACCAAAGATTTCGTTTGATACGATGTAGATGCGATTTGAATTATATCGCTTCCTTCACTAAAGTGTCACAATTCGATCGTTTCTCCCATCGACACTAAACAAAAAGCAAACGGCAATATTAAAACGTCATATTTACGATCGCGACAATGGCGCGGACCCCTCGTAAGATGAAATGTTCCTTATGCCCGTCCAGCGTCGCCGCGTCCGAATGACAAATGTATCCGTGGCCCGGCTCAATCCATTAAATGTATACAAGCGCACAAAGGCTGTGCCTCGTCCAATTACATTTGCCGTCTCTTTGCCGTGTACTTTTCGGCGCTGAGATAATAATTCCTATCGGCCTTTATTGAAAAGCAATCAGACGGAGAACTCGGCGTCTAAAAGACGTAATCATCGCTAAAATCAATCTTTCATCCCGCAGAATGAAAAGCGGGACAGCGCGACCGACTCGGACCAATTACGCGAGACCATTCTAAGTGACCAAACTCCATCTACGTTGGATTTAATTAATTTCGTCGACTTGACAAAACCTTTACATTTTGCAGCTTCGCCAATATTCAAGGATTGCAATTTTACACGAAAATGCTGTTCACCTAAACTCTTAAATATAAATAAAATACCGCAACCTTCACGCTTCTCCTATTTTCAATGTACATTGCAAAGTTTTATTTCCCATACCGTTAATTCAAAATAAAATATGTCAAAAGTTTAATTAAAGTAAAAACCCGGCATTGTCGTGGCGGAATTTTGTTTGTAAAAATATATCACGCCAATTTGACACTCCGAAAAATCAATAAACTATTAAACCCTGTAATTGAAAAATCAACTTGTCGCGGTGCGCAAAAATGTCGACGCGAAAGAGTCTACGAAAATCTCCGAGGAAGCCATTATTCGGGCTAAATCGAAACACGGCCGCCGAGTCGTTCGGCGTTTTAAATGACCTTGTATAATAAAACCATCGAACGAAATGTTCGGCCCGAGCGAAATCAAAAACCAATTTTGGCCCCTCTCGCTCGCTCCGTCCATTTAACCCGGCGCGCGCTCTCTTTGGTCTTTTAATCCGAATTTTCGGGAGGAAAAAAAAAGTCGTGCCGAGGGAAAGCTCTCGATCCCGACCTTGATACGTTTCGAGGGAGGTAAATCAAGTTGGCGCGGAGGGCGCGAAGTCGAAAAAAGGAGCGACTCAAAGTGGCATCGGTTTGCGTTTCTTTCCGCGAGCGAATCAATCGCTACAGGAAATTGTGTATAGAGCTTACGAGAAAAGGGCGTTACAATTGAATGCTTTCGGGAAGTCGTATACCCGGCTCTTAAAGGACCGCTTTTTCCCGGCAAATGCACGGCTCTTTAAATTCTAACACAAATTATCCGCTCCGCGGTGTCGAAGGCGACGCTTTAATTAAAGATAAACGACGATTAGCGGAATGGACTTTTCGGCGGCAGCGGAAATGGAATCGTAATTGTAACGAAGCTTCGCCGGAGTTCGATCGTTCCGTCTAATCGAGTCACGTAGACATGTATGGACGGACTTCGTATGAGCGGTAACGCGATAATTAAATATCGAATTCCCCTTTCGAAGTCTTGCAAATTCGCGCAAAACAAAAGGGTCCGCGATTCGTCGAAAAAAGGGTATAAATTCGCGAGATTCATAGCCGCGCATTGACGGCCGGTTTTACAGCGCGAATGGCCGAAAATTGGCGGTGGAAGGAAAAATTGCGAAAAAACGGCAAATCAAAACTTCGCAGCGCCTGATCAAAGCGGTATTTTTTGAATGAAAAACGGCCGCAAATAATTCCCGCAGCACGGATGAAATGATCTTTTATGAGGCCGCGTTTGTGTTGTTTAATTCACCGACGGCAATGGGTTTATGACGGCGGCTGCAATCGAAGAAGGGAGCGGGGCGAATCGCGACTATAAAGTCGTCGCGCTGACGAGTCGCGGCACAGTGATCACCGCAAATCCATCATTAATATGGCTCTACATGTAAATACCCGAATTCTGTTCAAGTTGCTCGCTCGATAAGTATAAAATATTAAAATAATAATAATAAAAATATTACAATTTTTCAGTGGAGTCGAAAAAACAAAAATCACAAAAGGGAGAAAGAAATTAAAAAGTTTTTCGACTAATTAATCAGTCGGTTAACTCCGGACTTAATTAACGGCGAACTAATAATTGCAGTCCGGTCTCATTTTATTAATCCAATTTGCAATGGTTTGAAATGCGAATAAGGACGTTATTGTTCCTCATTTCAATGCCCTAATAGTAATTTTTAATTAACGAAATTCCTCTCACCGCGGTCTATACATTTTTGTTGAAATTCATTAAATTCATTTTTCAAACGAAACACGCTACTCGTATTATGTTACACATTAAAACGCTGTTATCAGATCCCTTTTCAATAGCATTTCTCTTTGATCAAATTCGAAATAAACTCGTACAGAGCAATTTGAATTATCACCGCGATCAATAACGAATTTCGCAAAAAGCTACTTACCGTTTCACTTTGGCTTTACCAAATTGTTCGCGACCGAAACTAACGCGCTCAACTTGTGTAAGATCGTATTATTAACTTGCAGTATATCATTTTTGCTGCCATTCTAACCGTGACCAATGCGAGAGCAGTCGGACCTACAGCGACCACAGTGGCCGTCGCTCATCCCACCGCGCTTGAGAACTACGATCCAAATCCGCAATACCACTTTAGCTACAGCATCGCCGACAGCCTTACGGGTGTGTGTGCGAATCCAATGAATTTCGACATCCAAACAGACTAACGTGATAAATCAATACAATTCAATATAAAGAGTTTACTACAGTTTTGCCATAGCACGCAGCAAAAAATATCATCCGCTCCGACTCGCAAACAAAAAATGTTGTTTTCACGAAACCATTGGATTTCCCTGATTGTGACGCGACGAACATTCCGGAAAACAAAGTTGCAAATTTGTAATCTACATGCAATTCCTGAAGTGATTACGTGAAATGCTCCTTTATCTCTTAACCAGAAACGATCAGTTAAATTTACCGACCTTACTTTCAGGAAAATGAATTTTACACGCCAGTTTTCGTTGTTCTTCAAATCACTTATCGACCTGTTTAAAATGAAATATGTTTGATAAGTTAATGATTTTTATTTTCGCGCCAGTATCGAAGTTTCGAAGACCTTGTTGATGTCTTGGAGGAGTTTGGATAATGTCGGTACACGCTTGCAAATGATAATTTTATGTTCGTTAGGTGACAAGAAAGCCCAAGAGGAGTCCCGTAATGGGGACGTAGTACAAGGCAGCTATAGTCTGGTGGAGCCTGATGGCTCCCGACGTACCGTGTCTTACGCTGCAGATCCCGTTAATGGCTTTAACGCCGTTGTCCAGAAAGATCCGAGACTTACGGGTAACACGGCAGCCGCCGGCGCATCGCTCGCACCTGTTGTAACCGAAGTGCTACCGACGCAATATGTTCGATCTTCAGTAATTGCTCCTCAAACTCGCATTCTTGCGCGACCCAGCGTCCTAACCAGCGCCTCTTCCAGCGCATCTTCCAGTGCCACTATACTCGCAACACCGGTAAGATTCCCAAACACGTTTTCCTAAACAATTTGATCTTTAATTTTAGATTGGTGAATTTGCAATAATTTAAACCATGTTGGAAGCCTATAGTATACAATTAGGTCTACTCTTTGAGAATTTTATGGTAGAAGTAGAAATTTTATCAAGATATTAGTGGCTTTAGGCAAATTTATTAGCTAGATGATCCTGTTTGATTCACCATGGAAGTTTATCTAAGTTAGATAGTAATCTAAATAATCTTTCAAAGATAGTTTGGACAAAAAAAATATAAAGATTTCTTTAACAAGTATCTTTAACAAGAATACTAACCAAGATTGGCAACATCTAACTATGTATAGGAATCCAATATTTCCAGTACGAAATCTATTTATCCTAATCTATCTATCCTAATCTATCTATCCTAATCTATCTATCCTAATCTATCTATCCTAATCTATTCATCCAGATAGATGTTCAAACCTATCTGAACCATAGCAACATCTATGGTTCAAACCATAGATGTTGCTCAACTGAAGTTGTAGAAGATCATCAGCATTTTTTTAATGCCCCAGGTCTTCATCACATCTGAAGGTTCACTTCTAAGACAACCTCTGAACAATCCAACTATACCTTCAGCCATACTATCGACCGAAAGTGGAACCACCAAGGCACTTCCGCTAAACCTGGGCCTCCAACCGATCTACAGCATTCAATCACTCAACTGAAAAAGGCGCCATCTGCCGACACCTCTTATCAGCCTGTAACTGCTTGTACAACTTTAGCAACGAACTTTCCCGGCTTAGGGACCGAGATAGCGACAAATTCGAGAGCTGGAGTGGGCCATCCGTTCGCGCAAACTGCCGATAAATCTTGCCGGCCGAACGCGGAAAATTACGGGCCATCTCCTGGGAGCGGTCGCCGCCCGGATGGAAGACACCGAGTGTGCGAACGAAACGCGACGCGGCCGAAAAAGTTGCGATTCGATAGGCGGGTCCTCGTGGCGCGTCTCTGAGACACGCGATATTTTCGGCGAAATCGGAGCCAGCTGCGCCGCCTCCCACACAAATTTCGCCGGACACGCGGCCTTTTTTCGCCGGACGCTCGATTGCGTCTTACGACTCATATCCGCATGCCTACGCGTTGCGAAAATTCGGCTCTTCCATGTTCTGTGTTTGATGGTCCAAATAAAGCTTGGGAAATTGGATTTTTGATTGTATTCTGTTGAACCATTTGGAAAAGATGATGTTTGTATGGAGATAAATGGATAAAACGTATTTAATCATAACGTTGATGAAAGACGTACAGAAATCCTTTTGTGGCAGAAGGAATAAATTTCTTGTGTAGACCATTAGAAGGTAGGTGGATTCATTTAAGGATCATTGAACCTTGTAAGAGTATGTTTCTGTCTAGAAATTTGCTAAACAATAGTAAAGAAAACAGCTTCCACGAGTCACCATAACTGCTCTTTATCGGAAAATTAAAGTCCTGCGAACCCGAACAATGGTGGCAGGAAAATGTAATCGGAGCCGAGGCAACGAACTTAACAGCTATTTGCGCTCCGCGTGTGGCTTGCGGGCACAGAAAAACGCGTGAATAAATAAAAGTATCGGCGGGATTACAACGCGCCTCGATACAATCGCAAAGAGATTTGTACCGCAGCGGTTTGAATTTGGTCCAACTTGCGTTTTAACTGAATAAAATCGCACCTCGACACTTTTATCCGCAGCCATAAATATTTACGATAAATTACCATCTTTTGGCCATTCATTAGTTCGCTCGTGAAATCGGCCATAAATTTCCATCGGCAAGTCATCAAAATCCCTCGAACTTTTCGGGTATTAAAGTTCCCCGGCTTTGATCTCTAGAAATTAGCGATTTCACATTTTTTTATTCCGCGAAATTAAAAACAAAAATGTAGGCTATCAAAAAATCGTACACTGAAAAAAAGTGTTGTTAAATCAAAAGGAAACTCTAATTGATGATATATTAAGCGAAACGATTCTTGAAAATATCAAAATTTTTTGTTTAAAGATCATGGGGATTTTTAGTTTCTTTAAAATGCCAGTTCGTTTCAAATTAAAATAAATATAAATTGCATTTCATCAAATTAAAAAATGATTGTGAAAAAATGAAAATGATCAGTGTTAAATGTCCTCTCAGTTTATTAAAAATATAAATTACTAATCTTTTTGCAAGGCAAATTCCCAACTCCATTTCAGCAGACCTTCGACAGAACCCTAAATTATTTTTTATATTTACTCGGGCTCCGATAAAAAAAGAAGTCTCATCGTTGTTTCTCCTCCCAAATACCTCCAGAACATTAACCGAAACAGTCGCAACTTTGCCATTTCCCCCTCTGTGAGGCTCTGCAAAAATGCCTCGCAAAAATTGGAAGCGCCGTCGCTTAATTGATGCATCAGCGACGCCCTAAGCCTCGTCGCGAGTTCGAATCGTCGCACGCGCGATTAAGTCGCAATCGCGGGCTCGTCGTAACAGGCGCATCGCGAGCTACGTGACTGCGAGCCGGGTTTACCGGACGCCGCGCGCGGCCAATACAATTACGCGTTTTAATTAGGCGCATTACTATCAGGCCATTGCGACTCCGGAGAACAATCTGGCTCTCTTTAATGAAAACGGCTGTACGCGCCTAAAGCGTACGAGCGATAACAGTCGCCGGCCTTTGTTTCAATTTGCGCCCCGACGCCCGGGCAAAAAAGCGCGCCACGGGCCGACTCGCAATTATCCCGGCGAACAAGCGCGAAAATGGGCGAACGCGAGCGCGCGAGATTTGTTCGCTTTGTTCGAAGCCTCTTGTCGAATTGGCGCGGTTAAGTCGTTTTTGCGGAGATCGCCAAGCGGCAAATTGGGTAGGAGTATTAGCTCGTAGATTTCGGCGGAGAAAACCTTGGATGGTAACATCTGGGCTGGAAAGGGATTGTTTGTATTATACTGCTGCGTGGGACATTTGTATAAAAATTGTGAGTGAAAGGTAAGGTTTTGACATTGGAACACAGAGAAGAAATTGAGAATAGAAATTGCCGTATTTAATGGCAATTTTGTTAACAAAGTTTTAATAATTTTTTGTAGACAATGTAGTAAATTTTACTTAATAATCTCCCGTGATTTACCATATCGAATGGGAAAAAGTTTTAGAAGTTAGACTAACTTTGTTCAGGTAAGAATAAGTTGGTTGATACGTCACGATTCAATGTGAAATTTTCTAGTGTAGATTAAGAAACTTTTAATACAAGTCTCTTCTCAGCGAACTTAAATTTTGTACCATTTTTTATGACAAAATATCTAGAATTTGTAACATTTTTTTACCGATAGTAAACAATTCGTTTCTCCCGGAAGAAGAATGTTTGATTATAAATTTTTTTCTTTAATTTGAAGAGTTGAGTAGATAAGCACACAAATTCCCTTCAGGATAAGATGTTTTAAATATTAACCCCGCGGAAAGTACCGATTACATCGAAAATCTTATTCCAGCGAGCGACGATATTTCACGAGCAGCGAGGAATGAAATAGCCGAAGCTTTCGTCACTAAATATCTTCTCGTTTTCCACGTGTTAAACGTGAACTATGCATTACTGTCTCTTTCGTTATTTCACGGAAGGAAGTGACTTAATAATTCATCGGGCGACTCCGCCTGGGCTCGGCTCCGCCAGCAGCTCATTTACATTTATGAGATAAAAATGGCGCATACTTATCGGGACACTGCGCGATCGCGTCGTGAAAAAAACCACGGATAAATACGCCTGAACCCCGAAAAAACTGGATGCAGCCAAACAGCCGCTACTCGGTTTTCGCGCAGTTTTGGCAGAAGTGAAATATAAAGTCGTCGCGAGGGGCCGATCGGTGCGTGCGGTCCGATCCGTAAATTACAAAGTTTTCTTATTTGCCGGCGCGTCTCAATTTGGGGGCAAAATAAATTATCGAATTACATTGATTAAAAGAGAAGTAGAGTGAAAACACGTCGTCGCGCGATATCGGAAATAAATTCTCGAGTGCGCGTGATCGCTTTGACTCGTTGGGGTGCGATTCAAAGAGATTAATGCGCGTTATTAGTTAGGGACGAAAAAAATGGAAAAGCCCAGCCGGCCGTGATGACGGACGGCCGCGGCGCCACGCTCCCGGCCCTTATCTTAAAGGACAGTTTAATGCGCTGTTTTGAACGGGCCTCGGCAAACGCTTTCACGGCCGAACCCCAATGGAAACTTTTTTTCATCGATTTCCAGTCGAGCCGTTCGTTCGCGAAAACACTTAAAAAGTTCATACGCAGTTCCATAATTTCTTTCGTCGATGACAAATGTATATTCCCCATCGAAATTTAGAAATAATGATAGCATTTACAACGGAAATTAAACATAACCTCGTTTTGAGGTTATGTTCCATCATTTTTAACCTTGGGGAAGAAATTGTTTTCGATGCGTTTGGATAGGAGAATTGGTTAATTTCTTTTCAGTTCGTGTTTACAGTTTTTAGAAAAATGATCAAATTTAGTGATTTGTAAAATTAAAAAAAAATTACAATCGTTACTATGGCTTACACCATTGAGATTGGAATAAACAATCTTTTAATACAAAATTTTTCAAAAAATTCGGCAATTTGTTTATTTATTAAAAACCTATTCATGTAATTGTTAAACCAAAAGATTTCTCACTTCTAAATTCAATTCTATTCAAATATGCACTACGTTTATCCGACAAATTCAATGACATTTACCGACTATCTCAGTTACTCAACAATTAACTGATTACGATGCTAAATTGACAGGATAGTAGTGTTTCCTCACTGTTCAAACAAACATAACCTCGACAAGAGGTTATGTTCGATTTCCACATTGTATCTCGTGGTGCGACAAATTGCACGCGCTTAATTAGCAGAACGATAATCGATTTAAATCGGCGGGCAAAGCAAAGTGCAAAAATGTCGCGCGACATAACTGCGGTAATGAGACGTCGCACGCCGATAACGAAGCTAATTAACGCCGGCGATAATGCCGCGCGTAAAGTATAAACGTGCGTAAACGAGTCGACGCGATCAGCAGTAAAACGTGCGGTGTCTTGTTAACTAAAGCGAACGCGGCCGTCGCGTCATCTCAATTATATCACTTGTTTGCCGGGTAGTATTGCACGGGGCGATAATGGCGGGCAACGCTCGAATTCCGACGGAACAACTGACTGGCAGGCTTGATTATCAACATTCCCGGTGTTGCCGCATTCCTCATAGAACGCGATCACCGTATCCCCGTTCCGGTCTTCATAAACCCGAATCTCATTCTTACTCGACGAGCGACGAGTGCTGTAATGGATTCGTCGGATGTGTAATTTGTAAATTCGTCGAATTGTTTCCGATTCCACAACATTATTTTGCGGAATTGCGCCGCGGCGGCCAGAGTTGCAAAAAGTTGGCGAAATTGAACGCGAAATGAGTTCACTGGAAATCGCAAGACAATCGGATTGCGAGCCGAAAAGTTTCTGCATTTTGCATCTCGCGATCATTGCATTACAATTTTTGCGAAATGAGGAATTAATCAACGAGATTCTTCGTCGGACAAATGTCTCGAGTATCATTTATGGCAGATGTTGGTGAATTAAAAAATAGTTTTAAAAAATGGCCCTTCGACTATTGGGAGACTTTTTTCTTGTTAGATTTTAATTGACCATTGCTGAAATTTTGAACGGATGGTTTTTGCCATAATCCAATCAGACTGGAAAAAGAGAATCAGCGAATTGGATCACTCACGTTGCCTGATCCGCATTAAAATTAATACGAGCAATCAGCGGAGTCGATATTGTCAAACGCTTATTAACTCAGTCTCGTCGTAATTAACATAATTTCCGCGCATTGTATTGTAAATATCTTATTAGCTTTGTATTTAAATGAAGCCCGCCGCGGCGGCCGAACGACGAAAAAGAATGATCCGGGTCGAAATCTGTCTCTCATGAAAATGCAGATGCTCTTTGTAACCGCGGAAAGCAATGCCACGGGAACAAAAGGTAAATCAACGATGGCCGTATGTTAATTACATGGGCGCGTAGGACGGAGATGAGGTCCCGCGAATTATCGCGATCGACACGCATTTCGGCCGCGCGAAAAAACGTCCCGGCGAAAGAACACGCGACACACTTTATTGAACGTCGCCGAAGAATTCATTATCGAAACGCAGTGAATTTGTCGTGCTTTATTGCGATCTGATAAGACCGTTTTTTAAACTTAAAGTTTCGCCAATTTTAAGGCTGTATAATTGTGAACGAAAATTGAATTGTTTCTAAAGCAAAATTATGCAAAAATAAACAACAAACGTTTATTTTTGCATACCATGCAATTATGAAAAATATGCAAACATTTCGATACTTTTTCAATGAAAACATTTTGCAAGGAAATATTGGATGATGTTTCCTTTCGAAATCACAAAACGAATTATTTATGCATGATAGTGATGATCCTTGAATGATACTTGTATGGTGCATATTAGTTTTGTGGGTTATACGTACCGAAGATTCCTACATCATTTTTGCATAAAAAATGCCCATTCCAAACATTTTCATAAGATAAATGTATGTATTTAATGAAAATGTTTCCGCAAATTTAATTTATTTCATCCAGCTAGAAGAAAAGTATTTTTAAGATAAAATTTTGAAGAATTTTTCTGCCTGTTTATCGGACAAAATTACGGTTGTGGGTCTCAACCGATTTACGGCGCTAAAAATTCAGTGGAAATTTATTTGCCGACGTATTTTTCGAAGATAGCAGCATAAAATACCAGGAGCAAGATCACGTTTCGTTTTTAACCCTTCGGAACCTGCACCATGTACTTTGTAGACGTGGGGCCGTACAGCCCCGATAACTTTTTTTTCTGTTAGGAATATTGGTTGGAACGTTTTATTCCTCGAGAACAATCTTGCGCATATTTGAAAAAAAATTGAGCCATTAAAATAAAGTTTTCGACGCTCCTGTACCCAACAAAATTTAGTTGTTAGTGAGGACTAGTTTATTTACAAAACAACAATTTTACAAACTTCAAAATATTGAAAAACCATCGGGAAACCACATCGTGTAAAAGGGTGAAATCTATTTTTTTTATTCAGTCTTTATTACTACTGTATTCCTGTTTTTATTTCTATTTATTTTACATTTTTGTCCTAAACGAAATTGCTTTACCTTTATATTATAGGTAAGACAACTTTTTTATGTAATAAGACACATTTAAACAGATTTAAAATAAATTACACCTATTAAAATTGTTTTTATTTCCTCAATAGTAAGAAGTAGCAACGGTGGATAATGAAATTAACTTTTTTATGAAATTGATAGCATATTAAGAAACTATGTTTTTCTAAGTAATTTAATAGATTTATGATGTGAATGAATACTTGTCTGACATCTTTATTAGATGTACCCAGAAAAATATCGACAATATTGAACGAATTAAGAAAGATTTCAATAAGAGAATAATTCGGAAACACTGGAAAGATATTAACACCTTGGAAAAATTTGTGAAAATGTTAGACTATAGTTTTACAATGTTTTTAGTAGAAACATTCTAGACATTTACTGTATTTCTGTACCGTTTAAAAATAAATATCTGACAATTCACAAACTCACGCTCCTTTAGCAGAGCTTCCCGTGAAATTACCGAAAAATCCTGCAAAATTACAATTTAAAAGTATTAAATTGTAATACATTTCTCTGAAAAACACAATCCATTTCATTCAATATTGTTCGCAAGCAAACCGTTTTTTCAACGCAAATCATTATCGAGTGAAAAAATGTGTTTCTTCACCAACATGACTTCCTCCTCACCGAACAATCCGTACAAAAGAACGTCTCGGCATTTTTTGCCGATCGTCGCGGAAATGCGCGCTTCACGTGACTTCTTGGCTAATCCCGGCTAGATCAGCCATGACGGACGACTCGCAATTACGAACGCGACAAAGCAATCAATCGCGATTAATTAAACATGCCGCGTCTTCGGGCGCGGCGTCTTATTGACGTCACCGGACACCCATCACGCGTCGCGTCAAATTGGCCAAGAAATTGGATATAACGGCGCGCTCTCGGTCCTAGAAAAAGCGCCGCGCGAACTATCCTTTTTGCGCCGCCTGACGGACGTGTCGTTAATGAGATTACGATTTTGTAATCAATAATTACAGCGCGCGCTCTTACACGGGCCGTCGGGCGGGATTCAATTTCGCGATCGATCGAAAAATGTTTACGACGATCGGCGCGTAATTAATGCGCGCTTGACGGTTTATTAATCCAGTTAGCCAGCCGTCGTCTTTTATCAAGATCGCGAATTATTGTCGCGCGCATTTTTGGTCCGACCGATCGCGACTGACGCTGCGCCTACGAGTAATCACTGCTCGATTAACAATTAATCGCGAAAGGGATATTATTAAGCGCCGTTTCCGTGCGTGTGCGCTGAACCAACACGTTCCGCAGCGCACTGCTCACGGCGAGCAAATTTACTTAATGTATGGAGTATAATGTTTCAGGCACCCGGCGAAACTCGCGTTTCATTATTAACGAACCGCTGATTTTGGTGGCGGGATTTTGCGTTTCAATTATGGCGAGTCGATGTGAGAAATACAGTTTTTCGGGAAGAAAGAGCTTGAGTACTTACTTGATTAGATAGGTTTATTAGATGGAAATTTGTATATTGCGAGGTCCACAGTTAATCCACGAGTGGTTAAAATTTGGTGAATGATTTATACTATACGTAACATATGCAGCTGTAGTTTCGAGGAAAACAAGAAAATTGTCCATTTTTTCAATTTTTTAAATTTGGACATGAAAATTGTCTTAATCTATAATTTTGACAGTCTATGAAATTTTTATTAAAAAACAGTTCTTCCTTATAGAAGAAGAACTGACAAATTATTTGAAATAATTGTAATAAACAAATTGCTCTAATTTCAAATTTACTCAATAAGTTAACTGATTATTTTCAAAAAACTCAAATTTGCTATTCTCATCAAAATAAAAAACAAGAGATAGGAAATTTGGGATTTCCGATATGTATATTCTGTCAATCTTCCTTTCCAAATCACATTTTCCATAAAATGCATATACGATTTGAAAATAACTCATAATAACTACTCAAAACTCTTACGATTCGTCGAAACGAACCCTTTGCGAATCATAGATGGCTAAACGAGGTTATTAAATATGAAATTCCCACGACTTAGGGCCATAAAACAAATGCACTCCATTTTTAACCGAGCAATAACGTTCCACTTTGCGACCCGAACGGAACGTTGGCCGCGTTCGCGGCAAATTGCCGTCATTCGTTGTGAAACTCGGTTCTAAGTCTAAAATGGAAAAATGTTGATTGCGAAGTCGGAAGTTGTGCGGCGCAGAGGCATAATTTTTCGTCGTACATGAACTTGTACATTTCGGGCCAATAAAGCCCCGAGTTATGCCTGCACGGGCGCCATTTTAACTGCGCATTGGCACGCAAGCCATTTTATCTCGCTGCGCCACCATTCCGATAATCTTTCCGTGATACTTATCACTTTCTCTTATGCAAGCTTAATGAATCGTGAAGATGCAAACTTAAGGCGTGGCCGGGGATAATGATAGTACTTGCGCGCCCGAGGAAGTTTAACAAGCCAAGGCGGTATTTACGGAATTAATGTCAATCCGGTGTTTTGAATGAGCCGGACTGTAATTTTTCACGGTCGGACAGTAATTGCGACGAGTCGAGCGGTCCGCCACTTTTATTTCCCGGGAGACAAAACAACAACATGCCTTCGAGATGAATATTTAAAAATTTGCCAAAATAATGTATAAAATTGAAATTAGTGTTACCTTACCGTATATTAATTAGAATGATCAGTGCCCCCTTTAAAAAATGCATTCAATTATTTCAGATCTGATATGGTAAATTTTCATGGACCATTAAGTAAAATTTACAACATCACGTGTGAAACGTTTCTCGACGTTGAAATGACGTGAGTACAAAATGATATGGCTACATTAATTGTAATAAAAAATGATAATAGAACCCTTTTTTCAATGATTTGATCATCCTCAAAATAAGAGCGTTTTCAATCGAATTTCAATAGTTTTTGATTTTTAAATGATCGTGATTTGATCAGATGGGAACTTTATCGAAAAGCGATTGCACCTAATCGCAATCAGTTTTCAACCAAAGATGTTCAAAAATTTGGTGGGAAAGGTCTTATTTAAAAAAAAACGTAATCGATCAATTTTTATCAGTATTTCGAAAAACTGTTTATTCTTGGCGCAATTGGAAATCGCGGTTTTCAATCCAAACGGTGCATTCTGGTTTTCATTTTTGCACCTCTTATTTCTCCGTGGAAATCGATTTTTCCCTATAACGCTCGAGCGAATGTTAGAAATCCACAGTGGTTTCAACACAGATACATCCCACCGAAGCCGACCCTTTTTCTTCCCAAACAGAAACTCGTTAAAACCGCATTTGCACCTATTTTCATGGAAAACACGGCGCGGGTCTTGTGACCGTTTTATTCGTCGCCGAATTTCAGAACGAAACCGTACCGATCCTCATTAGCCTTTCACCGCGCGACGTTTCATTGAGATCAGCGTGTTTAAATGTCCGAAATGCGCATTTATTTCTAATTTCGATAACCCATTATTTGAGTGTTTTATATATTTTATAAAACTTCCGAAATAGGAATTGAACCCGTGATTTTTGAAACCCAAAGTTTGGACCAGAATAGCACAAATTTGAACATATTCACAAGAATGCTTAACCTGTCATACACCATTTGGGTTTTTTATTCTCATATTCGCGTCACATGATTCATTAGCTAAAGTAATTTTTTTTAATTTGCTATAAACTTGAGGCATCTTTTTTAAAATGCATTACTGAAACAAAAAAACTGGAGTTGAAATATTATCACAACGACGTCGCAAATTCGAAGACGGAATTAGAAATTGAGTTATTAGATCGGCGCCACGCCCCGGACCTCGATCGCAAAACAGATGCAAATCGATGGCGCGATTATGCATGCGCGATACAATCGCCACGGGTTCAACGCTCGTCTTCTTCCAATTTGGCAGTTTTCGGGGACGATGCGGGCGCCGCCGTTAATTACACATTTCCCGCGCGAAATCGCTTAAATCGGGCCCGAAACGGCATGACGTAAACGCGAGATCACGGGACGCTCATTTTTCGGCAGATCGTATCGCCGGTTAATTATTTCCCGGTTCGCAGACCGATGTGCGACGCGAAAGAATGCTTGCGCGGCGCGATGATTTATTTTAGAAGATACGCTTAATTGCTGTCAAAAGTACGCCCCGACGCGAGTAATTTGAGAGTAAACGTCGCTCTTAAAGTCGTGTTCGATTGGAGGCGGCTTTTAATGGATCTTGGCGGATGGAAATGTAACATGCTTTCGAAACGTTTTATGAGTTTCTCAGGTAAAATGTCCGTAATTTTTCGAATGTATTATTATCTGTGGGAAAAATAGTACTTAAAATAATTGTTTTTTAAGTACGATTTATTTTAAATAAAAGTTTTTTTTATTAGAGAAAAGTTGTCTTAAATTAGAAATTAATTTTTATTTTCCAATTATCAAGAACTGTTTTTTAACATTTTTTTGGTGTATTTGGAGCTTTTGGAGGATTGGTTTAAATTGAAATGAAATGTATTAGAATACTCAGCACAATCGTGGCATTTACAAATTGTACATTTACTAATTGATAGAAACTGCATAACGAATATTTACTTTGTTCAAATAATATTGTTCCTAAAATGAGACATAGTTTGCCATAACTGAAAAAGGAGACTTTGTATATCAAACTGAAACCCATCTGGTCATTTTAACGAAATTTGCTTGATGAAATTGTTAATGCTCGCAAACTCTTGCAAAGCAAATTTCGCGTCGGATCAATGATAATTCGGCATAAAAGAATAAACTGATTCCATTTAAACTCGATTATCACTCATATTCTCCGTCACTTTCATCTCTGATCCTGCATCGATTCGACATTAAAATCAAATTTCTCCACTTTCACGGTTCAATTACCATTTTAGAAACCATTTAACAGATCGCTATAATATTGCGCGATAATTCGCGCTGACTCAATCAAAAATCCCCAGACCCCTAATAAATTTCTACCGAATGAAAAATCTTCAAATTACTGATTATTATCTCCCGCAAAATGTAAAGGTAAAAATAAAAGATAAAACACACACTACTGTAACTGTCCACCGGAACCATGGAACTCAGCTTAGGGTGTGCTCGGGGATGTTTTAATTTAATTATATATTATTAACTCCGGCAGCGTAATTACATCCATCATACGTGTCCGTCCGCGCTGGCTCGAGCATCCTTTTGTTTGACTTGCGCGATTTAGGCACACACGCCCGGTATTATTGCGAATTCGTTGTCTGGCATACTTTACGCAAATATGAAGAGATGGAAATCCAGTGGCCAAATAAGGGCGCAATATATCTCCGTCCTCGCAAACAAAGATATGGTCTTCAATTAATCGCATATTTATCATCTTTCAGTTACCTCTCTTTTTCGGGATCGTCTTCTGTTTGAACTGACTGAATCCACTTCCACCATCTTGAAAACTGTTATTTTAATAATAGCTATTATATTTCCAGTTTATTGTCGAACTGTTTCCAAATTAGTATCAGAATAGTCTATCACCAGACTATTCTCATTGTTTCCAGATTATTTCCAAATTATTATGAGAAATAAAAGTCTGAAGAAATGAAGAAATAGAATGTCTGAAAATGTCTAAAAATGTCTGAAGAAGTCCGAAAAAAGTCTGAAAGGTCCCAATTTTGACACCGTTTCAGACCTATTCCCACATCATCCATAATCCTAAATTTCCCCCAAAACTGATCCACCCATCCCTTCGCTTGATCTGTGCCTTTTCATACATGGTCCAAACAAGTCGACCGAACATCGCTTCATTAAAAATAATCACGTTGGCCTTTAGTCAGCATTCCATTAAAATGGCCATTAAAAATGCATCAGCGCAAAAAGTAGATACCCAGCGGCTAACTTTTACGGATCATTGCCATTGATCAATCAGCAGCGATAAAATCGGCCTCGTTATTCCGTGAAGCCGCGGCCGATCCTTCTTCCACTTTCGGCAAGGCGCTCGCATCAGCAAATTGAATTCCTGACAAGCAGAAAAGCGTGGCCCGGCGCGCGGCATCGATCGGCGAAAAAATGGCAAACCCGAGGTGCTGAAACGGTAATAATAGGCGAGCAGCGCGTGTCGTCGCGTGCTTGCATCTCGCGCTGACTTACGGCGCGCGTTTATCGGCGAACACGCAGCGCGGCGTGTTCCGCGATACGCAATCAATCCCGGCCGGCTGCTTTGTTAATACGCCATTTTCAACTTCTCGTTTCTCACGATACACGAGCCGGCACTCGGAGCAATCTCAGATTGGATTTACGAATTGAAACTAAATAGAATAATGTACTATTAACGTAATAAATTGATATCGTACTTCGGACGGCGTATCGGGTCGGGCATCGTCGGATTACGCCGATTGGATTTTAATTAATTGAATTAAAGCCCTGGGGGCGCGGAATTAAAATTTAATTCGTTGTTTCTCGGGTTGAGAAGAGTCCGGCAGGGTGCCTGAATTATTCGACGGGTTTGTGAATTATTGATTGAAGTGCGTTATTCGGTAGCTAAGGGGAATCGTATTATATGTGTTGATCGGGTATAGATATTTTTTTTTGATTGTAGAGATAAAACAGAAACTGTTCTTATGTTAACTATGCATAATCGGTTCAAAATAGTATATTTTATACCAAGGGCGCAAAGTAGACTTTTCCCAGTTTAAAATTTCCGATCCGATTCCGACCCGATTTCGAGCCGATTTTTCGTCCTACAAATATTTCCAAAAATTTCTAAGTGTTCTAAATTTTTCAACTTTTCAAAGATTTTGAAAATTTAAACATTATTTGAAAGATTTTGAAAATAAAAAATGTTTGAAAACTTGAAGAATTTAGAATATATCCTATTATAAAAATTTTTAATTGGGAATATATTGGGAATTATATAGGGAATATATTGTATCCAGAATTATTAAAGTAATCTTTTCTTGTATCTACAAAGTGTTTCAAACATTTTCTCGGTTCATCCTGAATACAGTTCATTTACAAAAAAAAGATCATACTTCATTTTAAATAAAAAACAATTTCGAATATTAATTGAAATCTTTACGAACGCAAATTTACAAAAAGTACCACATGTACCAGCCAAGCCCTGAATGCCACGGAAATCTTAGCCCGCGCGACAACTCGCGTGACGCGGATCTCGCAACTAATTAAAAATGATTGAATTACGCCTGCACCTACGCCAGATTGCCTACGCTCGCGTTTCATAAATATGAAACGCCCGTTTATCGGCAATAATCCGCGCCGTTATATCACCCGTAAAGCGACCAATTAAACGCAAAATATACGCCCGATGAACGCTCCCGATTGCGAAACGGAAAAACGGATCCGGCTGTCTTCGGCGGCGCCCGGCCGATTGCCGAAAACAAACGAGCCGATTCGGGCTGAAATTATTGTGATAAGCCGAATGCCGTGAGAGCCGCGCTTTCGTGCCGCGGGTTTATCAGCGGCGATGCCTTCACTCAGAAAACTAACTGGATTACACTTACGGTGGAGCGAAAAATCGCCCCCTCCCCTCGGCCGGAAATTTTAAATAAATATGCCAGAGCGCAGCGAGCCGCAATTTACGAGATTATTAAATATATACCGAGTGTCGGGCACGCGGGGCCGCGATATCATCGATTCGAAACGAGACCGTTAAATACGATGGAATTCGGCGAGCGGCTTTTTTCCGTGTAACGCGGCTTATCGCGATGCGAGTGAAATGGAAATTTTCGTAATATCGATGAAAAACCGGGACTCCGGGGTAATTCGCGCGCGCTCTATATACGAAGTGTATATAAATTGACGCATTAATCGTTATCAATTATTTCGCGCGCGCCTAATATTGTGGTAAACGGCGCTAATAAAGTGCCAATTCGCGCGGATTTGCCCGATTTCAACAAATTAATCACGAACGATCGGAAACTAATTACAAGCGAAATTAAATGAGTGTTGGATCTAAGTTTGGCAAAAATTGCGCGGTGTTTTCTTTAATCGTATAAACGAAATAAAATCGCGAACCACTCGTTATTTGGTAATTATTTCGCGGATGCATTCAGATGAACCTTCTATAATTAATATAATTGGTCTCCGTGTACGTCTTTCGGCTCTACAATTAAATCGTATTACACGGAATTTAATACGCACCAGTTCTGTATGAAACTTTAATTCCCCTGATTGACTGCAACCCGTGAGCCTTTGATGTTCGCACGGAAACAGCAAATTAGGTGTAATGTTCAAGGGCCGGTTTATTTATATTTTCATTAGCGGCGCGCGCTCTTAAGGGCGCAAAAATAATCGACTGAATAAATGTTGCTGGAACTGTAAACCGGAATTGATTAATTAATTGGTTAATAATTAAATAACAGACGCGGTAATTAATTTGCGCGAATTTTGCCGCTGGGATGCCCGTTTCCGTTCAAAATCGCCGACTGCAAGAGCAAAAGTACCGAGGGCCTTTAGCGGTAATTCAGTAGGCCGAGGTACTTTAATGGCAGTCATTTATTGGGGTTCGTAGTTAACGCAGATAGATATTTTACGTTAGCGTTTCCCTTTCGAGCCTCATTTGATTGCACACGTTGTTATACCGCGACATTTATTTATACTTCGAAACTTCACCCGGACGGGGCTTTCATGTTGGACTGTATTTCCTTCCCTTCGAAAAAGGGCGAAATGTTATTGAGGACTTGAAAAATCGTCCAGAAATGAGAGCGACTCTGGTTTTTTAAGAGAAAAAATAGAATGACAAACATTTTTTTGAAGAAAAAGTGTCAAAGTTCCCTCACAATCTCTGTACAAACCTCATTTCTGTTTCATTTTCAGAGTTAGGAACACTCTAAAAACAACCTCTCATAATTAGAAGATTACCCAATCGACCATGCGTTTCACAATGTATACATTATGAATGAAAAATGTATTTCCCTTTCAACCCGTTTCCAATCCGTTTGGACTCCAATTGGATTGAATATTTCCCA
>JABFPB010002449.1:0-20115 GCA_022817645.1 Ceratoteleas bidentatus
GACGCTAGTTCGTCATAGATGGCGCTCGCGTAGTTCGAAAACAGCTGTTTTCCTAGTCTATGGGGGAGCAACGTTTATTTGAGGTTCATTTTTGTGTGTAACTTTACAATGAAGATTGAATTTCACATATGAAAATACATTAAAATATGAAGTTTACAATGAAACTGTAACAATTTCTAATTGATGTGTAGTAGCGTCTTATAAAATTAAGTAACAAATTTCTATTTTCTTGTAGAATCGTCCATTAAAATATGTAAAGCAGTTCTCGAAATTGGTGGTTTAAATATTAGTATATATTTTCTCTATCTCTATGTAATGAAAGGTCAGAGAAGTTATTACTGAATGCCTATGGAATTCCAGTGGAGAATATTGAGTGTCTGCTTATGGAAGTCAAAGAATTCCATGAATGTACTGATTTTGAAGGTGTCAAGATTTTTCCCGTTTGGATTTCTCAATTTCTATGAAGAATATGTCATTTTATTATTCAATTTAACTTTTGAAAAAATGTATTGCTCCTTCGAAATACATAATTTAAATAAATATAAACCATACATACATAAGTGCGTAAATATAAAGTTGTTTGGATAAGAAAGCTATTGAAAACAAAATGTTCTCTTTTTCAAGGAAAGTATGTTTTAATTTCTGTTGTTAAAAATACCGTTTATACTTATAATTTACATCGCTATTTTAATTGTCCATTTATCTGTGCAACGTTCGACAAACTGATATTGAAACGCATTTTCTTCTAGGTGTACAATCACTAACTATTAACCAACTCTGATAAACAAAGATACAGTTGATTGAATTACACTGTTTGGTAATTGGGTATCTCTTGAACGTAGTTCAATTAACTGAATTTTGTGCTAAAGGATATCGAGTCTGGATTAGCTTTGTCGTCAAAGCAAAATTTTACATTAAATCAAATTTCTCCGAAGACGTCAAAATTTACTTGAGGAATTCCACTTTTATCGAATCGCGATCATGAAAAATTTATAAATTGCCAACATCAATTTATAAATTTATTTCAAATTTATAAATCAAATCATCGTCATCATAATATCGTCACTTATTTGGGGCGCTCCTTTAGCGAGTTTCTCTGCATAATAATATTTTCTGGAAATATTATTCCTCGCCTATTCTCCGGGCAAAAAGGCGTTTGGACACAAAAAGGCGCGACCCGATCATTGAATAGTCGACACTCCTAACTCATGCTCCGAGCAAAACTTGTAAAAACTGCCTTTGCAGTTTCATTGTCAACGTCGTTACAAGTTTCGCGCATATGCAGGGTTCCCTATTCAGGCCCAAGTCGAAGAAATATTCCAATCGACTTCATACACAATTTTCAGTCGACTTTGATGAACTAGCGTTACATTTATCATACACTGACGATTTGATAAATATGTATATATGCATACATACGATGTCTATATGTCCATTCAAGGCATTCACAACTTTGAGACCATTCTTAAATTTTGAGATTAGAATTCAATTTGCGCATTGCCGATTCCGATTTCATCGAGTCTTAACAAGCACGAACTGATGTTTATGGAAATTTAATGCAAAATTGTATTCAGTATTTGAACGTCTAATAATTTACACAAAATTGAATACGCTTCTCATGAATTTGTTCATGCAAAATCATTGTGTAAACGTTGCTCGTTAACTGTTTGAAAACGTTTGACATTGCTGTTAAAAATGTTCGAAAAAGTGAGCAATTTGCATGGCACTTTACAGTTGAAGTGTCAGAGAAATGAGAGTTAATAAAATTGTAGGTTATTGTGTCAGCATTTCAATTAGGTTAAATTAATTAAACTGAATAAAACAGTTCGTCTTTATTATTTTCCTTCGTAAAATCCACAACTTATTACCATTTCAACCTTCTTTGAAGTTTTAAGAAAATAATTCCCGAGGAATTTTTATATTATTCCTCAGCGTATTTATATTATTACACTCAGAAAATAATGTACTTGAACCAGATGAATTTATGTGTCCTAATTATGTAATTTGTCCTAATTTTGTATAAAAAATTCTTTATTCATAGTGAATAAGGGTTTAGTTATCCCAGATAACTAAAATTGATTTCATCTTGATGATCTTGAAATGTTCAAATGCCTATTGAAACATTGCTTCTAATAATTATAATGTTAAACAAAGATTAACATTGCCTTAATCCACAATGACTTGATCTCGACGACTGGCCTCGAATGAAAGACACTTAAGCCGGATTCGACGGCGAAATCCGACGCACGAGCAAGCCAATTAAAGCCCGTCCGTCGCGGATCAACATTAAGATTGGAACTTGTTGAGTGCTGTGCGTCATTATGTAAGCGCTAATTCCACAAAGCGGCTGTTCTTACGACAATCCGTTTAGCGGTCATCGCGTTTAATTGCGCCGATCGCAAGGATTGTTACTTCCCATATAGACATCGAACGTGGAATCCATGTGGATTCTACGTGGAGGAACATTCGAACGTAGATTCGACGTCGAATCTACGTGTTTTAGAGGTGTGTTAGGGTTTTTCCTTACTTGTTCAGGCCGTCCAAGTTGAGGATGCCAATCTCGCCGAAAAAATCGCCAGCCTTCATCGTCGTGAGCACCCTTCCCGTTTCGCTGATAACTTCCAATATGCCATCCGCGATAATGAACATTTCGCGCGCCACTTCACCTTTGCGGCATATAGAATCGCCCGGCGTAAAAATATAGGCTTTCATTTTCAGGACTAGGTCATGCAGAAATTCCGGCTGGCATTCCTAAAATAAAGACAAGACACACATTAGCGAGGGCACATTTCGCGGGATTATTTATGCAAGGCGATTGGGTTATTTCCATTAGTCGATTGGAAAAAGGACTTTTCTGGGCGAGGATGTTTTTATTTTTTCACGTTTGGAATCTGAGGAGGTCGATTTTGCATTGGGAAACGGAAATGGAGATGGAAATAACATTCGTTTTGAAAAACAATATTTTGAGAGACTTTGTGGTGGTAGGAGTTTTTTTAGTAGAAATGTTTGCAGTAACCGGAATATTTTTCTGGAATATTTCAAATGCGCCGGAAATATCCTGGTACATTTCAGGAACATTTAATGTCCTGCAAAAATATTTCTGCGATTCGCTAAAAATATTTCTGAAATATTTACACGTTTTTTGTTTGTTTTAAAACATTGCAGGAATATTATTTGCTATCATACATAAACTTCTAAAGTAATACTCTTAAATGTATAATGTCAAAAATACAATCAGAAGTGACTCATATCTAACAACCTTTTTAATACTTTTTACACCTTCTCATAAACTTGGAACATGTTCAAAGATAAGGACAAACGACGTCGTAAAATTAAAAATATTTCCATTGAAATTCGAAATCATCTAAAAATGAGAATTTACACACGACACGCCGTTCTAAAGTATGAGAGACTTCGGCTTTTGAGCAAAAATCAATAGTGCGCATCCGTAGCCGTTCGTTCAAATTCCATTACATTATTGGTTCCGGCTTATAATCAGTTTGCTTTTAATTCCCAATTTTTTTAATTTCGATAAAACCCGCGCATGAATTAATGAATAATTGTCTGACAGTAAAACGCACGCGATAAATAACCCGATCAAAGCGCCGCGTTATCAGCCCTGGAGACAATTCGACGCGTTGGCACCGCATTTCATCGTCGCATAATCGCGAGCGCCGAGGATTGCATTAATAATGCCATTGTCACTGTATTTATAACGACGATAATGCGCGGCTCGTGCGATGACGCTTCCAGAATTCCGCGGCGAGTCTTGTAATTTCGCGTACGACATTACGCCGGGAAAATGGGTCAAATAAGCCGGCGAACTTTTCGCGTCCGATGATGTTTCGAAAAACCCGAAGGAAAGGAGAAGATTTTCGGGTCGGATGAAAAAGTGGCTTGAAGTGTTTTCCTTTCTTAAACGCGAAGTCAGTGAAGGGTCGTTAAAGCTTTTTTATTTCCGTTTTTTGTTTCCTTTCTCCATTCGTTTTCGTTTGGCCAAGGCTTTATTTAGAGGAGGTATTAAGTTAAAGGCGCGATTAATTTAAATTAGAATTACGTTATCAGTTAAGTTTTATTACGGCGCTGGGCGGGGTTGTAATTAAAAAATACACCGGCGCGGAATTCATCCTGCCAAACAGTTGTACCGAGAGTAATTTTTAATGTCGGTTGAAGTTAAAAATGGGCCTATTAAACTGAAGTGGGATGGATAATGTTTGCTGATAATGATATTTAAATTAAAACAAAAATTGTAATTTCGTAATCATTTTTTTTATATTTGCCTTATAATTGACAATTTTAATGTTAAGATCCAGAACATTAAACTCCAACAAATAATTTTCGGATCAACTGAATTCGATAAAAAAAATTTAATAAGAAATTATTACGACTGAATTGATTTGATTTCTAGAATAATAGTCGAAATTCGGAATGCACTAGTTTTGTTTTTTGCTTTTTTCGAGAAACTGTTCGGGAGGAATGTAAGAGAGAAAAACCTTTATTTGTTTGTCCAGTTAACAATTGTTGTTTGAGTCGTTTGTTTTAAGGTTTATTTTACAATACAGTTTATATCTTATAAGGTTTTGCGAAGGAATTGTTGGCATGTTCGGAGATTGAACTTCGGTGATTGCTGTTCAGCTGAAGAGGAAAATGTGGACTTCGAGTTTGGCATCGTTGAATTCACCCCTGCCAGCACTGTATCAAAGTGTAACGTCCGGCAAAAATGTTTGGTCACTCCGAAACATTCATTACACAAAGTTTGTCATGTTAAGGTAGTTACATCATGGAACAGTATACTAGAAAGTTTAAAATTATGTATAATGATATAAATTAGTTGAGTATCAAATTATTATTCTCATTATTCTGAACCCTAGCAGTGTCATCGATTAGTTACTGCAGCAAAGAACCAGTTAGCCGAACGGCTTTTCAACATTCATAATTCAAATCCCAGAATGTTACCGAAACTTTCAAACATTTTCGAAAGTTTTCAAATAGTTAGAACAAATTATCCAACTACACCTGGGAGTCCAACCCAAAATCCCACTAAAAAATGTCTTCTTCCCACAATTGGACCCTTCCCTTCACCTTACTCACTTCCAAACTCCAACTTCAACCCACCCCACTAGTCTCATCATAATTTTTAATACCATCCAACCCCCGCCTAATTCCCCGATAACAATCCCCAATTTCCGTCGGTACACAAGACCACCTCAGAATCCTTCGCACCCCTCAATTAATCGTCTCCTTTTAAGTCCAGTCCCTCACTCCCCGTTTCTTCCTCCTGCTTCTCCTCCTTACTAAACAAAATTTGTTTTTCCGGGCAAATGTACCAGTATGTTTAAAGCAATTTTTTAGATGCAAATAGACTTTAAGATTGTCCAAACCATATAGTAAACAGACAACGACAAAGTATATTGCAAAAAATACAATGAGAAAATTAGTTACCACATCCAGGGAAATGGTTGTTGAAAAAATGATGGGAATGACACTTTTAAGGCTCAACTGAATCATTTTTTGTCGCAATAATCAGAGTAATAGTTACTTCGATAACAACCATTTAGTGGTTAATTTAGGCGACGACCAAAATATAGTTCAAATAGTAATGTAAACCATTAGAAATAGTTATATCGACTATTTAAATAGTGATATTAATTATTCAAATAGTTGTATCAACTATAAAAAATATGGGTGTCCTAATCATTATTTATGCTTGTCTCAGCTGCACAGAGAGAAATGATGTTTTAAATTTTACAAAGTACGTTGCAGACGTATGATAATAATGTCAAAGTTTACTATTAGAAATCTGGTGTTAAAAGGTGTTAAAGGGTGAAAATTTCCCTCGAAAATGGAGTCCAGAAGTGTCCGCGTCAAACCTTCCTAGCATCAGGAGTGAAACAGATGAGTGAAAAATTGAAGTGGTAATTTTGCGTAGAGAAGTGAATATTGGACAATGTTTCAAATTGCACTCTAAAAATGTAACATATGAACTCGATATGTGAAGTGAAGTTACGACATGCATTTTCGAAGTTATGAATTCGATGGAGCGTTAGACGGGAAAGTCACACGGCGTAGTGTGAAAAAAGTTACACTTTAGGTTGTGAAAATATGAAATCACTCCTAGTGAGGTGATTTGGACGAAACAAAACTTAAACTTTGAGCGATGTAATTTTCTTTCGGAAAAAGTGTAACTTTTCACTCGAAATTATTTTACACTTCACACCAGAAGGTTTCACTCCTCAGTGAACCTTCTTTTTAACAGTGATCGACTATTTACGACATACGTTTTGAAAAGTAGTTCACATTTCAAAAATTGCAACGTATACTACTGAACTTCAATAATTACGGTGTATTTACCCTAACCTAACATTACTGTCAAAAGAATCATAGTATACGGTGGGATATTTACAATGTAATTCAATAGTTCCTTCAATAGTTCAAAAGTTACTCTGCCTATATTTTATTGCATTTAAACGTACTGGTGTATTTCTTATAACGAAGTAAGGTGAAACTTCACTCAACGTTACTAAAGCTAGTGTGTTTTTAAATTAAGTCGTTAAAACCTTACAACGTCACTTCAAACGAAATCAAAACATTTTCTCACTTTGGGAGAATGTCATTGTCAAAGAAATCTATTTTTTTGCTATATTCTTGATGTGGCAATATTCAGCTTCTTCGAGGTGGGAAAAAAACGCCGTACATCGCACGTCTAAGATTCATCACAAAAACATTATTTTTCAAATGGATCACATTCTCCCACATCCCAAGAATGTTTTAACCTACCAACAAACACGTAATTTTCAATCGCTCAAACAACGAATAAAAATACCCTAACTCCTTTGCAGCAGACTTGATGGCCTTAATTTGTTTCTGTACTCTTCCCCTTCTAAGAAATCTTTTAAAAAATCCTTGCTTGCCTTAACCGGGATCTTCTTACCACAAGAGGATTCCTCTCGTCGCAAGAAGATTCCGTTTGAGGTAATAAGATTCCTAGTTCAGGCAATTGGGCTCTTCTAAGAGTGTTCTCTCCCATATAGATATCGAACGTGGAATTCTTGTGGATTCTACGTGGAGGAACATTCGGACGTAGATTCGACGTAGATTCCACGTAGATTCGACGTAGATTCCACGTAGATTCGACGTAGATTCCACGTAGATTCCACGTAGAATCGACGTAGATTCTACGTAGATTCGACGTAGATTCCACGTAGAATCTACGTAGATTCCACGTAGAATCTACATGTTTTAGAGGTTTCTGTTAGGTCTCTCTCTTCCAAGCCTCTTACCTGGAAGATGGTGACCTTCTTGAGCACCGCGAGGTTCACGTGCAGCGCCAGCTCGGTCTTGAGCTTGTCCGGGAGCAGGCCGAGGGCGGTATTGATGTCGCCGCCGCCCTGTATCCGACCGCGCGACCAGCTGTAGTCGTACCAGCGCAGCACCCGCCGCTTCATGCCGCCCGGCACCTTGTGGTGGCGCATGTACGTCTTGGCGCCGTCGAGCAGCCTCTCGAACTCGAGCCGGTTCGCGTTCCGGTTGGTGATCACGTTGCCGACCTGGCCGACGATCGTCGCGAAAATGAACACGCCGATCAGGTAGCTCACGATCGTGAACACGTATCTGCGAACCAGTCAGAAAGGCACAGCACATGAGTCGTCGTCGGGCTGTTCGTCGGCGCACGGACGAGCGGCCCCCGCCGGAGCCTGCCGCCTCCAACCTCCGTACAATTCGAGTTCCCAAGTAGAGTTCTAGGGGCAAAGCCGGCGGCCGATTTTGCAATTGGGTCGGAAAGGGGTTTTTTTCCGAAATCGGAGATTCTATGGAAAATATCCCAGGAAATGTCGGGAGATCTCCCGAAAATCTCCCAATTATCTCCGGAGAATCTCCGTAGATTTAGGGTATGTGCTGTTAGGGATGAGAATTTGGCGCGAATGAATAAGTATTGTTGTTTAGAAAAAAAGAAGTAGGTTGTCGAGCGAGGTAACATTTTTAGATGCCAATTTTTCAAACAATGGCGGGGGTAAAAAAAGAAATGTGAATGGGACAGGTTTTGTTGGTAGAAGTTGGGAAAATGGATGTATGAAATTTAAACCGGTCCCGTTGGGTTTTTACATGTTTTTCATGCGGGAGCCTAAGGGAACGAATAATGAATCCGATGGCGATTCGAGGATAGTGTATCGCAGAGGTATTGTAAAAGATATGTGATATTGAGTCTGTAAGTGATATGAGATCGACATTTATATATAGAGCAGTAAGTTGAAATTGATGTAACGGAGATACAATATCGGATAGTTGAGATTGTGAAAACGGTATCGGTTTTTTATTATTCAAAGAGTTCACATATTGTTGAATATTTGGCGATGCACTACCGGTATCAAATTGATGTCGAATTTACGTTGCTGTTGCCTTAGAGAAAAAAAGTTCGACGCCAAATGAGTCGCGCTAAGGTGATGAGGTTGAGGTTCCTGGAGATGATGATTTTAAAGAGGGGAAAAGATAGTTTTCTAAGTCAGAATTACTAGCTGAGTAGAGGAGAGCATTATAAGAATGAGGAGGGATTATAGTCTTGGATTTTTAGAGATCTTAAGAGTTTAGCGAGTTTTTAATAAATGCATGATACATTCTCTACTTTTTCGCACGAACTTCAAATTACTTTTTATTTTTTTGTACTTTCGTTATTGGAATAATAAGTCGCTCATATTTAACCTCAATGATATCAGATTATTCTTTCAATCAGATACTGGTTTAAAAAGTAAGCAATATTTAAATATTGAATGGAAAAAATCTTAAAGGATTTATTGAACAACGATTTCTTTTTTCACATCGTTCAGTTACGGATTACTTATTAAATAGATGGAAACTAAATGATTTTCAAACATTTGATTCGATGGATTCTTATTATTCAAGACGTTTTCCTTCGCTGCATTTTTCTTGTCTTTCTGGTTTAATTTAAGGTAAAGGTGAAGTTTTCAAGGAAATGACATGGAAACTGGTTTGTAACGAAATTTTCATTTCAACTAAAGAAGATGAAGTTTAAACTTTTTATTGATTGTCAGAGATTTAAAAAATGAAATAGTAAAAATTGAATTTATCTAACGGAAATTAAATTTCACCATAATCTACATTTAAAACCGCCTCTCGTTAATGTAATGAACACTGGACAAAAGATTGTTCCTGGCTAAAAAGTGATAATTTCATTACCAGCGACAGAGAATTTAATTTAAATGAACCGAATGAAGCAAAGTCAGAGATATAAAAGCCGTATTCATTCTGTGGATTTTACGTCGAGAAACCCCGGTACATTACGGTGGAACGTCTTACACCACTGCGGCTAATTCGGTTATGACACTTATCTTTTGAACCGGATCTCAAATACGAGTCGCCTTAAAGCAGTTTTCGGACTTTATACTTTATACCGCAGAAATTTATTGTACAGTTCGCGAGTCTAGCAATTATAGTGTCGCGAATTATGACATTGCCGTTAATTATCAACGTAACCTACATTTTATTTGTAAGCGGGATCCTTGAGAGCCGCAATTGATTGCTTTGCACCTTTTATAGTTTACAAGCGGGCTCGAGAAGACTTGTGTAAAATACATCTAATTCGATCAAAACCCGATCGATCGCTTGTAACAACAAAACTGTATGATGAAGAGTCACTTTAGTTTAATACGCTTAATTTTTACCGAACTAGCATTTTTCATTAAATTCAATCACTACATTTACAGAAACAAGTAAATCATGTTCTTTTCTTGTTTTAAAATCTACTTTAATATTTCAAAGAGTTCGGGTCTCGGATAAAAATATGGCAAAATGAGGTTTAAAAAAGTTTAATACAAAATTAAGTTAGGGAAAATGATAGGGCTGAAAAAATGAAACGTTTTAACATGACAATTACAGAATATCTCATCGTCTGTTTCTCGTAAATCACTTGTTGACAATATTTGTTTACAAAATCTGTTTCTTTTTCCATCCATGTAAACAAACCGATGTTTACATGCTCTTTGCATGTAAACAAACCGATGTTTACATACTCTTTCCATGTAAACAAATCGATGTTTACATACTCTTTCCATGTAAACAAATCGATGTTTACATACTCTTTCCATGTAAACAGACCCATGTTTATCTACTTTTCCTATGCAAACAAATCTTTGTTTATACATTACTTGTATGTAAACAAACCGTTGTTTACATAAGACGTTTTTATTTGAAAATCATACTTTATTTACTATTAAAACGTTCAGTTTTTCAGTTCCCAGGAAACATGATGGACCCAATTGCAGCCCGGTAAAACATCTACTTGGGTTCTGTCGTCCTTCAACATCCACCCATTCTCTCGTGATTCTCTCATCCCTTCGTTACGTCCTCCGTTCCTTCTAGCCCTCGACGATAATATAATCTCGTATATCCTGCTCACAGCCGAGGACGGTTGCGCGCGTTTCGCCCATTACGTCCATCTTTTTTCAATTATCCGTTTGCTTAGTTAACGTGACTATCGCGACACTCGGCTCCTTATGGGCCGACTTTTGCACTTGTCAGATAGCAGCGACGGCATTCACCGGCTGATCCGCGGAATTCTATGCATGCGCAGGGTCGGGGATAAAACGTGACGAGTGTGCAGTTTTATGCGTTCGGAAATAAAAAAATTGCAGATCCTTAGACAAAAGCCCAAGAGTTGGAAGTTTGCGAATTTAAATTAAGATTTGAAATTAAAATGATGGAAAAGTGAGTGGGGAAGTTTGCTATTGGGAAACGCTCGGTATAAAAAAACTGAGAAATAAAATGTAAAGTTATCGCGAGTGAAAGAGATATTTTTCGCATTATTTTAGGTCGAATGTTTTGGTATAACAGTTTTACACTTCAACACGTATTTATTGCCAGATTTTTACAGGGTTCGGGAAGTTACGACGGAGTAACAAAAATGCTGGCATCGGCGGTGGAATTAATTTCCGCGTTATTGAAAGCCCATTTGGCGTTTATGGATATTACGATGTATATTTTAAAGAGCGGAGACTCGGTTACACGCGCAGTATCGTTTGATATTTACTGACAATCACGAGGTTGAAAGTGACGCGAGATAAAAGTGAAATATTTAAATTGGCTGACGAGGATTTGAAAATTTGGTTAATGGTGAAATGTGTCCCGGGTGATTTATTTATTTAGTTGGTTTATCCATTCGTTGTAGGTAATTTGTTTAAATTACGTTTTTATCCGTTTAACATTACGCTGAAATCGGATAAGAGTACGTCTGACCATATACACGTTTTACTACTTGTAACACTTCCACTTTAACGAGGCCGTTCGAGGATTGTCGCAGACTTTTGCGGAATGTTTTTTTCATGGAAATATCTTTTAAACTTGACTTCATTTTTTCGTGTGAGATACGACATTAAAAAAAATGATATTTTTATGTTTTCATAGCATAAAATTAGCATTTATACAAGTAATGCAATTCAGATACATTTTTTCGAAACGTTCTTTTAACTCTTTATATTTGAAAACTGCAGTCTAACTATTTTTATCTGAGTTCTTTAATGTTTCTAAAAATTGCGTTTGATAACTGTATAAGAAAAATCGTTTAATCAAAACTCTTTCGCTATCTTAATGTTCTGAATACTCATTGACGTTGTAAAGTTTGATTTATTTTGTTCATGTAATTTTCTAAGGTTTCAAAACTTTCAGACAGCAAACTTTTGATTGTTCTAAGCCATTTCACCCAAAGTTTCCTCCCACGCAAAATTGTTATCATTATTATTATTTTGGTAAATTACTTCCGACTTGAATGTTGTAGGTCCTGAATCCCAAATGATCGTTCGGAAATTCGATCGCGCCACATTTATTGGTCAGACCCCCACCCCTTAAACTTAAACAGTGGGGATTCCCATCGTTATACCTTAACTCTGGACCAATCGGAAAGAAAAAATCACGGTTCTAAATTTCACATCAAATCTTAAGAATTTTGTTATTGTCCCGAATTTTTCGATAAACTTCCCCAACAAATGTTTCGTCAAAAAAAAAAAAAACTTGAAATTCGGAACAGACTTCCCGGAAATCATCCATGTGAATTTATTCCCTTGTAATTGACCTTATCCATTTCGAGCAGTGGTGTGAGAAACGAAAATCAATCTCGCGCAATCGACAGTTGTTGCAGAAGGGACGGGAAGGGGCAGAACTTAGCTTTGATTCCTATTTTTAAGCTCACGGATACCGGTCATAAATTTATCGCCGGCTGTGTTTGCGTTCACAATTGATTAGCGTGTCGCTCATTCTCGTCGAGCGACTTGTCTCATGACGAACGTTTTATTTCGACGAAAGGAATTATCGTTCGTCTCAAGCCGATGAGTTATTACCGAAGGCCATTTTTCTAAGTGATGCGCTGTAAATCAGAGGGTACCGACGACAGAGGGGCGACGACGTTTCGGTGTAAATTAGCCGGGTCTATTCGAATCTAACACGGAATCGATTGCCGAGTGTTTTATTAATGCAATAAATAATTCCTTCGATAGCTTTTTCGGATGTTTTTGCGTCGAAAAGTTCGGGACTTTGTTTACCGGAGAACGTCCGTTGAAATAATTTCGGTCCGTTCGAAAAAGGCAGACTCTTTTTTAAATCGAGTTTCGCTGCTATTTGTTTCAGTTTTCGAAAGCGTTTTGTGAATTAAGGTATCAGTTTTCTGTCGTTGTTTAACATCGCAAAAAACGGACAGAATGTGTGCTGGGAAATTCGATGCGTTTCATGCAAATGGCTATTTACAACAATACGGATTAATGGGGTTTCCATTTGGCCGTCGCATTGTTATGGACGAGAAACTCGGTCGAAATAAACTCGATTACCGAAGTAATATTGCTGCAACAATACAGTGTAATGTTAATAACTAATCTGAAGATTGTTATAACGGATCATTAAATTAGCATGTTTATTTACACATTCTGGTCCATTACAATGTCCTGCCACTCAATTTTCCTTTTGTTTATCAATTATTCATTTACTTTTCTCTATTTATTATTTGATGAGCTGATCTCTTACAATCACATTGACAGATTATCAAATGTTAAACAATTTCGACGAAATCTGTATTGGTTGTTTGATAAATGATAAGCTAATTGACGTGTTTCCAAACGTTTGCAGTTACTGTTTAACAATTATAAATGCTTCAATAAATGATGGGGCTGAGCAGAAATAAAGCTCGATGTGATCGCATTAGCCGGGATCACCGCGAAACTCGCGCGTTCATGAAAACAAACGTCCGCCGACGGACGTTTCGCCAGCTGTCGAGCCGTTTTTGCGATTTCGCCGCGCGATAACGCGATACGTATGCAAATGTGCCCGAACGGTTCATTCTCATGTAAACGAAAACGCATAATCATGATTCTCGATGCGGGCGCGGATTCGCCGATTTAATTGACGCGCCGTTTTGAAAATTAAGACGAGAAAAATGATACTCGTTTTTGCGAAATTGCGGTGTCGATTTGCATTGCAGAGGACCGAACAAACTTTGAGAATATTGAGCCATAAAGTTAAAAATCACAGAGGCGAAGGTGTAACGAAATGTAAACGGTTACTGAAAAACTTTTGTGAATGTTGGATTTATTTTCGGAATTTCGAAATTTAATTTGCCAAATTTAAAATAGAGCTAATAGGAATTTTTTATTTATATTCATATATAAAAAACTTTAAAACTAATAGTATGGAGTAGAAATAAATCCCTGCAGAATTGATATAAACATACCTTGACTTTGCGCCCTAATTATACGGCCCTTCTTGAGGTAACTACCTTAAACCTTTGCACTTTGATAATGCTCGCTATCTACAAATTATTTCGCGATACACCCTTTCCTCCACAATTTACGACACTTTAAATAATCCCGCGCGATTTTTGCAGATTATTACAGAAACGGGATCCCGAACTTACGGTCGAAAGTTCCGCCAACTTTTTATCTGCGGCGTTCGGCCGGTTTCACGTCGCGCTTTACTTGTCCCGAAAATCGGGATCAGATCCGAGTTTGAATTTATAAAACTGCCCGGCAAATTACACACAGAAGTTTTTCCATAACTTCGGCCGGAAAGACGGAAAAAAGCCGTCCACTTTCCCAATTACATCCGCCCGACCGATTCTCCTTTTCGCCCAACTTTAACACTTCCGTCTCCCGCTTGTTCCCTCGCAATTATAACCGATGTTACATCCACTAATTTAGTCGCGAGTTCGAGCGATGATTAACGGCCCAGTTCGCACTTGTCGGAGCACTCTCGCAGTTGTCTCGAGAGTGTTGCCTCCACTTAAGGTAGTTCTATCGTCTAGGGCCGTACATTTAGGGGGCCAAGTGAATAATTTGTTTATTATTTGAATAATAATGTATTTTTAGGCAATTTCGTTTCGAATCTTTTTTTACGTCTCGCTAACTATACAATTTATCTTCAACATTCACTTCTTGAAATTCGAAACAGTTAGCTTGGAAATTGTATCAATTACATTGTTAGTATATCTATATATAGAGAGATAAAAACATACAATTTTCGATTTCTCAGGCAGTCAATCTTCTTTAGATTTGGGCAAAATGTGCGACATTGCTTAAAGAATTCATAAAAAAAGTTTCATCAAATTCTCTGTGGATTGATTACCACCACGGAACTACCCTAAAACGCACTTTCGCCGGCGCGCAAATACTGATTGGCATTTCAGTCGCCGATCGCCGAAGAAAACGAATTCGCGGAAAACTCCAAGGAGCGGCGTCTCGGTGATAACGTCGCGTAACGAAATTAATCGGGCGATAATTTAAAAAAAGTTGGAGCTGGTTATCGCCGGCGAATCGAGTAATTCCGCGGGCACTCGAGAACGGAGTTAAACGCCTTTTCCTATTAACTCGATCATAATCCGTTAAAACCGGCCGCGACCGCTGATTTTCCGCGATTGAAATTGAAGGGCTAACCTTTTTAACGGTTAATTGTGATCGATAGATTTTATTGCCGCGAGAGGAATGCAGATCGCGCGGCCGCGAAAATCGCAATCAAAGTGTCGGCGCGTTCGTTCGTTCCCTGACGAGGAAAAATGCGGGCAAACGGAACGCCGCAGCGGAACATTTGTTGGCGAAACAGTCGAGCAATTTCGCGCGCCGCCACCGGACGCGGACATTTTTGCCGGCGTATTTGCGGAACGGCGCTGGCGCGTCGCGCGGGATATTAATCGCGCGAGATTCCCGTCCCGGACGCGCTTATCGAGCCTTTCGCCGAAGGCTCCGGGCAATTCGAAGTTCGCCATTCGAAGACCAAAGCAATCGCCCGACTCCCGTCGGGATAAGGCGAGGCACGAAAACAACTCCGGTAATTGACTTTATTATTTGATTGCCCGATGCGCACGCATGCCGCGATTCTGTAAGTAAGTGAGTAATTAAAGTTTTTGCGCCACCTGGGAGATGGGCGTTACATTAAAACACCTTTCGAAACATTACAAACTGATATCAAGATCAATGCGTTTATTGTCTACGTTTGTACAATAAACGATATAGATTACGTATAGAAACGTTAATTAACGTTACCATTTTAGTGAAAAAAAATCTTCCATAATCAGGACTCGATCTCGAGCCTTCGAGTTCTAAGTCGAGTACCTTAACCACAAAGCTTCGCGACACCTGACTGTAACCGTCGTATTAAAAATATAACTTATCGAAAGACAGAATCTTGAGTTATATTTCAAATATTTCAGACACTATATTATTATTATTATTATGCATTAATTTTCCGAAAATTGTTTAAATGTTTCAATATGTATCACTATGTTTGAATACTCCATTTTTCATCGGGTGCGGCCTTTCTTTTGGGAGGCGAGACGGAGGTTTTCAATAAATTCAATAAATTTGGTGGAAATTTTGAAATGCTGAGATTTGGAGGTTGGGAGTTCAATGAATGGAGTGCGATGGATAACGGATGGACGAATATGTCATTTTGAGGAGGTGACGTAGATTTAAAGAAGGCAGGAGAAGATATAGTCGGATAATATGATAAGTAGGAATTTGATTATGTGAACTGGATAGATATATTGAAGTGTGTCATGAATATGGAGGTGGAGGTGTGGCATTTTTTTTAGTATTTTAGTAATTCATAAAACATACATAGCATATTACGGACTAAATAAGAAATTTGCTGTCATAAAAAAGGATTTTAAAAAATAAAGGTACAGGTTAATTGCCATGTTGAGAAAAACCATTCTTAAGCGGACTAAGTGTTTGCAGTTTTTACGAATTAGTTTTCCAGCACATGATTGCAATTATTAAATAATTTAAGTTTATGTACAGATGCCATTAAAACTCAATATATGTATTTTAATAGAAAAATAATTTAATTGTCTACGCAACTAGTCTTTTTAATATTAATTACTCCATTTTTTTATATTTCTACAAAAATGGCTCAAAAATACCGGCGTGTTTTTAAGATACTAAAAAGATGTTTGCTAGGCCTATAGATTACATAATTAAATAATGTTTTTCGTATTCAATATAAGCATATTTATACATGGAATAAATGTCAGCTTATAAAAGCTAGTTCCGAACCTACGCTTTAATTGTATGAAATCTCAAGACATTTTATTACAAGTTTCTTTATTCTTGGATCTGCATATTTCAGCATAAAGTAGACGAAATTTTACCATGAATCACTTCATACAATAGCATGGAAGCAACTTTTATTTAAAAAGCATAATAGGTCATACTTTTGCATCTTGAAACTTTTCTTCGTCAACAGTTTATTTATGTGTCACGAAGTCAGTATATTAAAATTTAGTTGCTAAAATTTAAGTGTTACACAACAGCCATCCAGTCTTTAAAATCTACATTTTTATTAATAAAAAACAATGTTTAAAGACATAAGCAGGTAATAAAAAATTAATTCAATTTTCAGGATAAGAATCTTAGATTTTTATTTATAATTTCTTTCCTGTCCTTTCTGCCTCCCCTAAATTTATCTTTCCAAAAACACTTCTTTCTCTAATTATTTACCTCCATTCTCCGACATTTCAAAACTCCACAACCCCAAAACTCCCAAGCCTAAATATCCCCTATTCAATCCGTTCACCACTAAAACAAGTGACTTAATTTCAGACACTTTTTGTAGACATTTTTCCTACAAAAGTGTATTAAAATAAGACATATTACGTACTTAATTTAAGACATTTTTCACGAATTAAGACGCTTTTTCGTGTGCCTTAATTCCTGTTTTTACTGTATTATCAGTAATCAGGCCCGGGACAGCGGAGTGCCTCGTTTTAAAAATCGGCCATTGAATAATTTACATGCGAATTGATTCGTCGTGCATTCATATTCATGCGTGATGGCGTCGCGCGCGAACTTCCGTCCGTGTCAAATATTTACGCGCTTAATCCTATAAATATTCCGGCAGTCGCGCGCCGCCTTCCGGGCGGCTTAATGACTCGCCCTGCCACCCCTTGCCGGCAAACGCAGCCGTTGAATTATGCCGACCCGTCATCTCCCGAGTGCCAGCGGCGGAAAATCGTTTCCGCGACGTCCGCCGCGCAGTTGGGTCACGTACCAATCATAGACAACAAAGTTACAGGGATATCCTCGAAGAAAGGCTCGCGGAAAAAGAGAGATCAGCGGTCGGACATTCCGGGCGAAATTGGCGAATTTTTATCACGTTTATGCCGGCAAATTGGATGATGATGTGTTTGTTCAGAACATAGATAGACTTGCGTAGATCGATTTAGAAGGTATCGCCGCAGCGTTTTGTAGTGTTTTTACGTATTATAATATTTTATTATTAAAATATTTTTTAAAAGTAATGCAAATGTATCATTTTATTATATATAATTCTAAAATAAAAATTTGATTAAAATGTATTAGAGTATATTTTTTTCAGGGTATACTATAAGGATTCACCACATAAAATGTACAAAAAATGTGGAAAATTATTTTCGCATCAATAAAAAAGACATTAAAAACAGTTACATTATTCTACTTAATTTCATAACGATTTTTTAATGAAAAATAATTAATCTCATGTCCCACAATATGGCCCACCATTACTCTTGATTTCAAAGTCTGTGACAACGATAACTCGAGAACTATACAATAGAATTACTTGCAATTTTGTGCGACTTAATGGAAATTAAATTTTTTTAGAGATTAATCGTTAGTTACACAATAAAAATGTGCACAAAATGGCGATAAAATGATTAATAAAAAAATAGTGCTAAAATTTTATTGTACGGTTTATTGAATAACGTAATCATTTATCAATGTATTTTTAATTTTGCGACAAAATGTCTATATTTTTTGTTATTTCAGGTGATATAATTCCTTAAATTTACCATTTTTATTCGATAAGCTTTTCGATTGAGAAATATTAGAATTCGTACGACGCCGAACGACACAATTTAAATAACGCGGAATCGCGGTATCAATAACAATTTATAGCGGGGGTGTGGTGGTATCTATGGCCCGGGGACGGCCCCGACGAAATGGCCGGTAGTGGATGTAACGGCACTTTATTCGTGTTTATGCCGGGACGGATATTTGTTGGACGCCTTGCAACGGCGGACCATTAAGACGCACCATCAAACGATTTCCAAACAGAAACTCCGCCAAACGAAACTTTACGATCGTCGAAAGGACAATCGTAGTCGCATGTTTTTCCTTATAATTTCGGGATTGAAAGTTCGGGTAGCTGTGAAAAGTTGTCCCGCGTTACATTTTAATGCCGCGTCTAACGCATTTTAGGTCAGCGATACGGAGTGAATTATTTGTTTGTTCTTCTTTCCTACAAAAAATGCATCTCTACATGCAAAGAGATGATTCTACTTGGTGAACAGTTTTTGGAACATTATCCAAAATGTTCCAAAAATAATAGCGGGAGAATAAATTGAGTACATTATTTTTCAGATCTCAATATAAATTGTGGAATTCGAACACATTTTGCCATCAGTTTAAAATGTTGTTTGACACTTAATATATGTGTGAAGCAATTATAATTTTTTTATTATGCAGAGATTTATATATGTTAAAGAAGATAATTTCTTTCCCATTGTTTTTTATTTAAGAACTGCATTACTTCCCAACAATTTTCAACCAGTGAGCTCCACAATTGTTTCTCACATTTCCAAACAATACTCCAAGACAAAATTAAAGATGTCAAACCATTACTTCACGAACCACTTTGTCTCGTAAATCCGGGTGCTTGTCGAAAATCGCCAGAAGCAGAGGGTCACCTAAATACGGGCAGCTTGAGTCTGAACGAAGCCACCTTGGAAGATAAATACTCGACGATTCGAATGAAATCCGCGGTGCGGACGACATTTATCGTGAAAGCCTCGGAACCGTTGGAAGGGGATTGTTAAGAAAGGACCCTCTCAGGATTCCAGAAACGCAGCTTCTTAAAACCTTTTCGGTTGAGTGAGGAAGTGCGGGCTGCGCCTTTGCCTGCCAAGACGGAGTCATTAATACTTTAGAACGCCGCAGTGTCTGGGATAACAGCATTGTCGGCGATGCAAACAACCGTCATACATTTATTGAGCGAGTGGCCGAAGTTGGCCGTCTCGTCTTATGGAGTCTCGAGGTGCCACACCGCCGTTTACAATACCGTTAGACAATTATGGTAAGTTCATTGTCAGAACTCAGTGAATTAACTTCGAAAGTCTCCTGTAAGAGTCTGGTAAAAAGAAGAAGAAGAAGAAAAAGAAGAAGACGAAGAAGAGAATTAGCGAGAAAGTAATGTGATTCTGTAAAGTACTTTACTTTTGAGAAAGGGAAGTTGAGTTGTAAAAGTAAACGTTTTGGCAAAATAGGAGGTTGTTGGACAGTTCTGTCTGAGGAAATGAAACGTCCTTTGAAACATCTCTCTGGATGCTATTCTATGGTTCTAAAGAGTGGATCTTGATATTGGTTCTCCCTACTTTTACAGCATCTGGACAAAGTTGGACTTCGATTATTTTTCATTATTATTGACTTTCGTATGTTGGAAGACATTCATACAAATATTTTCCAGGTTCAGAAGCAAAGAAAACAAAATTTAACTTCAAATAACACGATAAATTATTCTAACCCTGTTGAAAAATACTTATAAAAACTTATAGAAACATGTAAGAAAAGTGGTTCTTCCATATAGGATTCGGATTCT
>JABFPB010002450.1:0-20113 GCA_022817645.1 Ceratoteleas bidentatus
TAGATTAAAATTTTTATAGAAAAATTAAGATGCTTTCATAGTCTACTTTTGAGAAAGAGATTTTTCATGATATAATTCATAATTCCGTGTTTAGAGATTTATTCTGTCGTCACAACGAAAATGGTGATTTAATGAATCCAAATGAACTAAGTTGTTGCTGATTTAACTGAATAATTTAGTTTGATTAATTCAAAATTATGACAGTCCAATTATCAGATTATCTCTCTAATAGTCAAAATCCTCCATTGACGAGAATTATGGTCCATACAGGCAGATTTTTATGACATTTTTATAAGTATAATAAAAATGTTTGATTACTGCTAAGGCATCAAATTACTAAGAGACCAAATATTTTGGTTGGTTCAATCATAATTATTCCGAATATATGCATATGAATTTATTTACTACACAAGTTATAATAACAGGAAATCCTTTTTAAAGAAAAATTCAGTTGTCAGTTAAACTGACATTTTAGGCTGTACGAATAGTAGTACCAGTTTTCAGTGTCTGTTTCCGGAAAAATTATTTCAATAATTTCAAACCCATCCTCAGAAGAAATTATACTCGACTTTTCCAACTTACCCCCATTCTCTTCACTCCTTGTTAAAGTTCTTGGCTTCTCATAAAACTTTATGCTAAAAATTTCACTAATGAATCGTGCAATAGAACTGTTTTCAATTCAACTTTTTTTACAAAAATTCATGAAGAATCACAACAAATCGATCCTAAAGTTTCGTTAGGAACGATTTGTTCCTAAAGAATCTTAAGAACAAAACTTAGGAAATTAGGAACGAACCTTTAAAATGATGGAAAAATTCAAATCACAGGATCCTTCGAATTTTGGGTAGAATAAAAAACACTATTTGAAAGATACATGAACAAAATACTATCGTCGTCACATTGTGTAGACGATAGTATTTTGTATTTTCAATTGATATTATCAATTTAAGGTGGTTATATCACGAAGGATCGTATAATTAGGGTGCCAAATGAAAATATGGTCGTATTAATGTAATCATGTTTTCTTATTTTTATTTCATATTATTATTTCATCAGAGCATTATTTTGATTGTTTCTTGCTATAATAAATTTGAATTTCCTATTAATTGCATACAAAAATGAAAAAAGATACTTTTTGTTAATTGTTGGTTTTTCGTGGAATTTTTGGAATTTTAATGATTTACGTAAACATTGCCACCTTATATAGTCAAGTTTGATTTCTTTTGTTCCCATTAAGTTCTGTGAAATCGTTTTTCAAATGTTATATACAACATTTCAGTAGCTGTCCATTATTTATGAATAATGAGAAAGCAAAAAATAAGAATTTTATAAAAATTTTAATTTGGGTTCTTCGAATATTATAATTTACTTTGTCAAATTTTCAAGCAATTCGACTACGCAGATATCCAAATATTCGATGTTAAATGGATAGTAGCACTATATATATCATTTTTCAGCAATTTTAGCATCTAATATCTCCGCTTCTATGTAGTCGAAATGGTTGGGAATTTGGCAAATCAAATAGTAGACCCGAAATAAACCAGACTTAAAGTTTCATCGAATTCTTATTATTTTAACTTATTGAAATAACCACATTCTCACGAAGGGACCGTACTACATACACACTTGTGACTTAAAAGGATCAGAAACTCTCATTTACGAATAAAAATTAATGAGTGAATTATTAATGAATGAATTTTATTAATTATTAACGAAATGTTAACTTTGAATAACGTTCATACGAAATCTTTACGTAAAAATCGTGGACAATAAACGCTTTGAAAAGCATTGATCTTGATAAAAATCCGATGGTCTGAATACATCGTAATATATCTTTATACTTGTCTTCAATACGTATGAATATGTATTAATATGTATTAATATTCCAAAAAGTGTTTCAATGTTTCAGTATGTGTCAATATATTTCAATATCCCATTTTTAACAGCGCATGAAAGCCAAAACATTAACCTCTGTCATCGCCACAACAAATAAACATCTTTTTCAAAAAGTCTTTGGAGAAGAGAAATGAAAACCGAATTTCAAACAAACATATTTTCCAAAGAAAGACCCTGAAAACTGCCGAAACATTTTCGATGAAAACCATTATTTTCCCGCGATCCCCACCCATTCTTTCACCTCCCCAAACTCTCTCCGAAAGTCTCCGAGCCGGGCCCTTCGTTTTCGCGTGCGGAAAACGCCTGTTTTCGCGTTACATAAGACGCGCGCAGCCGTGCAGAAGCGCGCGAATGGCATGACAATGCGCCGCAATTTGTAACAATGTCACGCGCACCGGCATTGCACATTGTCATCAAGCGCATTGATGTGATTTGCAATTGACAAAAGTCATTTGTGGCGGCCTTCGTCCGCGCTCGGGTCACCGCGACTCGAGACCAGGAACAACACAAAAACGAAGCGACGGTCCGCGCGCAGCCTAATTATTCCGACCCGTGATCAATCTCAATCTCCCGCGCAAATCCGCACGGGCAAATCCGACGCCGGGATCGGGATGCGGCGTCACGCGAGCCGACCGCTAGGTGCATTTGGCACGGTGAATTGCCATCGACCCAGTTACCGACACTTTAAACAATCAGCGCACGAGGAAATGTGTCGAGACTTGAACGAGGTTCGGCGCTCGCGACAATTTCAGGTGCTTTTGAAAAACAAATCGCGCGGGCTGGAAAGCCGACAGTCAAAGACCACTTGAGAGTTTGGGGCGGCGGAACGCTTGGCGGGAAATGTTTTTCTGGTTCAAGGGTGCGAAGCTGCTGGTGGGAGGAAAGTAATTGGGTTCGTGGAAACGAGTGTTTAAGGAGCCAACCTCGAGTAAGCTGAGGGAAGTTGGGTTTTGGGCATTTTTACGGAAAATGCCCAACGGGAGAGGAAAGAGTTGATGAATGATTGTTTTGGTTGTTATTGACTTTTGTAGTGTTTTGTTTGTTTTATTTTGAAAATACTGAGAATTGATGGTACGGGATTTTGAGGTCTGTTCTGATTGGTGTAAACGATTCCGCCACGAATGATAAAAAAATGTTGGGTGTTTATGAATGTGTAACATCAATGAGTGTTTTTTAGTCAAAGAAAGTTGAAAATGTGTTTTAGGTATTGAAAATGAAATTTTCAAGTAAACTGGATTAAAAATAGTCACGATGATAAAAATGAAAAACTTTGTTTTAGCGACAATTGTTTTCTTTGATTCAGAAAGCCACATTGTTTCAACCCCAAAAACAATTGTATTTTTGGTCAGTTTTATTTACTTGATGAAATATTATTACATTATAACGTAAAGTAAGTAATATAATGTAAAAAAAGGATGTGTACATAATTTTTTTATTCGTCGGAGGTTTACTGTCTAGTATTATGAATTAAATGGATTTACTTGTAGGCTTTATTTATATTCATAATCTTACTCTATCAAAAAACCGTTTAGGTGAATCAGATAAACTGTGTATTCTATATGTTAGAAAACTTCGCCAAGAGAATTGGTTTGTCTGTCATACGTAAACAGTTTCTTTGATCTAATAGCTGTGAAATCGTTTATTCAGTTTAACCAATTTTGCACTTTTACTCCGTGTCTATTTTTTCCGCGTTGAATTGTGATTTTCGAGTCTTTTTTTAAGCAAAACGTGTCAAGTAACTTTGAATAGCTGGAAATATTTAGTCCGAGATATATTCGTTTGTATTTAAATATTTTTTCATACTGACCGAAAATGTTTTTAACGTATAATTTTTTCTTTAATTTTTTAAAGCAACCACGTTTTGGAAGTAAACGTTGTGAATGAACACTGATATAATGAAGTCGTAAGAGGTGGAACATATATCGTAACTTTTACGACATATATTGCAAAAGTTACGATATATGTCAAGGTATATCTTTTATGATCTGGTTTTTTTACTTTAGAATTGAATAGTTTAGAATTTTAAGAAACTAAAAAAACTATTAAAAATTTTGGACATAATTACACCTTGCAAAAGTGCAACTGACAATGAGTTTTTTTTTACTAAAATCAGAATGAAACATTTTAGTGACACAGATTAAACCAACCGTACATTCACAACTTGAGTACTGATTATATACTTTAAAACTAGAAACAAATAAGATCGCGACTGAATAAATCAGTCTAAGAAGTTATATGTCTCTATTAAAAAAATAATGTTAGAATCTACTAGAAACTGTTAAAACATCTAGAAAGCGTACATATAAACTGCACAGTAACTAATATTCAATGAGAACATAGTAGAAATGAGTAAAATGAATAAGTGATCTCACACAGACATCCATTTATAACAATTCATATAAGCCACGTAAATATATATCAGTAATTTGAATCCTCTCCGTCAGGAACCACAAAAATACAAATTAGGACCATCCCTAATTTCGACAGGAATAGGAACAATTTAGATAATAGCATGAAAAACACGAAATTAAGGGTTCACTTCACAATTCAATTTAACTACGAATACATTTTTGTACAAATGTTTAATGTGATTTATATTTGATAAAATTTAGTTTCGTTATATCATACGTCAAAATGATTATCGTTTTGTTATTTAATGGCTTCATATGTAAGAACTATTTTGCCTATTGTAAAAGTCAAATCTGTCACATTCCTTGAATCGTTTTCGGTTCACAATTGACATAATTTGAAAACGTTTCCAGTGAATTAAATATCCAAATAAGTGGCCAGAAATGGCCGAATGGAATTGCGTCTCTTTTTTCAATAATTGAGTGGTTATAATAAATAAAACTTCACTTTAAATAATGGCTAATTATTAACCAATTTTTGGTCATGCGATTGTCATTATTCTTCTGAAATAGTATATTTCATTTATTTTTCCGGACACTTAAAATAAACATACAAAATACAATATCAGAATTCACTAAAGAGAGTTTGTTGTCAATCACTGATGTATACGTTAACGATGAATAAATCTTATATTTTACGAAGACATTTTTTATCTAAAATTCCTTTAATAATTCCTAATTATTTCCTAATTTTGGTTTCATGCCTTGGTCCATGTTAGTGGCTGGTTCTCCGTCCGCATTTTGGCCCCACATTTGACAAATGTGATTGATCGGTATTTGGTTCAATATTGGACAATAATTGCGTATTCATGTTATAGCTCCTAATGTAAGATTCAATTATTGGCCCATTATTGGCCAATATCGTTGACTCAGTAGAATTGGGTTAAAATTGAATCCCACGTTTGGTTCACTGCGTTATTACGTCTCGTTTCAATATGTCACAAACTATTGTGTTTAGACGTATCTTTTTTAACAATCGACAAGAATTACATAACAGATTTTTATAAATTTTATACAATGAAAGGAAATTATCTGTTTGTATCTACGTTAAACAATAACATTAGAGTTAATCGTCATTTGTAATACAAGTTGTTATAGTTCATGTAAAATGTTTCCTTATTTTCAAAATAAAAAAAAACATTAAATTTAGAAAATTGCTATTACAAATTACAAACTAAATTAAGAATTATACATATTATTTTGCAATGCTAACAAATCATAGTTGCAGCAAAAAGGTGGTAATGCTTAATTAGCCGTTTCGACGAAAAAAATGTAAATGCGTTGTTGTCGTTAATTACCATGTGGAAAGTTTGACTCAGTGGTACATTTGTGTTGTATAATCGGCGTGTAAACCTTTGATAATGTAATAAACTCGAATGTTACACACTCATTATACGGTGAACACTTGTTGAATGAGTTGCGCTGATTTATATTTGTAATGCGATTCGCCACGAATATTTGACATCTGGCGTATTGCTTTACAAATGATTTCCAATGATAAAATGACGAAAAGAATCGAACGAATGAAACCCCAAAGAAACATGTTCTGGATTACCAACTCAAAATTGCATTTTCCCAAAATCATTTTTTGTTAATTAAAACAAAATTAAAAATGACATTGCCATTTTTTAAACATAATTACAATGTTTGTTCAAAATTGCCTTTTAATAAATTAAACGACTGCTCGACGATATGGAAATTGAATTTGCACATCTAATAATGCATTGAGATGATCAAAAATTGCGTTCGCACTAATTTCATTGTTAATCTTCGCACAATGGACTCATTGTCCACGATAATGCGTTTACCGTTGCATTCGGGATAATTATCAGGAAAATACGGACGAAACCATTCATTAGTTTCGATATAAAATTTCGTAACGAAATCGGATAACTAAATCAAGTTTGCCATAACAATCATTGGCGTCACAATTGAACAAAAACGTCCTCTCAATGATTGACTTTTAACGAACGTTTATCGTGTAAAAATGGTCAAGCTGAAACAGGTTAATTTACAACTTTTTTCCCAGCTATTTCGCTGATTTGATGCGGGCCCGTTTTTTCGCTGAGAAAGAAACCGCGAGATCGTTTTTCTTCCAGTCGATATCGTGCAACGTTTGACGCCGAGATTAGGGAGTCGAGCGGACAAAAAAGCGAAACTCGTCGCGGATCAGCGCCGCTCCAAACACGCTTGGCCATGGATTTTGATGGAAAGTGTACACGCGCCGAACAAATCACGCTTATATCGCGAAAGTCGACAAATCACCTCTAAACGGCCACGAAATTCATTTTTACATGAATCCATCCGTCATCTAATTTGTCGGGTTTTTGATTTCACCGTTTTGAAATTCGGATTCCACAGGTGACGTAACGGGCTTCAATAAGGCGTTTTATTTTTGGAGGACATTTAATCAAAAATTATTCTTGATAAAATAATCAAATACGAAATACAAAATATTAATAAGATATCAAATATAATCTAAAAAAGGAAAAAAGAAGAAAAAAGATGATATATAAACAAATTATAAAACTGGCTTTCTTAAATTGTTCAATGACAAGTTTAAAAATGCAAGGATGTTTACATTTCTATGGAAATAAGACCGGAATTCTTTTTTTACGAAATTCAATTTAAATTTAAAACCGTCACTATCAAATGTGATTCCGCGAAAAATTCAAAGCCAGACCATTTCCTCCAATTCCGTTCAATTAAACCCAATTTTTTCGGGACGCAGGCGCGCGTGGCTCGCCTTCATTTGAACTTAGGCATATATTGAAAGATAAGTTGGTCCAAATTTACATTGACATCTGAAGTAGTATAAATGAAAAGTAGTATTATGAAATTATATATTATGTAAAAATGCCTTGCTAATAAAATAAGTTTTAGTTAATTATTATTATTATTATTATTTTATTTTTATTATTAGTTAATAAAAATAATAAAAATTGCCATAAATTTGCAATTGTTTTCGAACCTTATTATTTACGAGAATTATCGTTTTGTCTTTAAAGAAAGTTCATGTAAACATTAGTATACTTTTCATTCTGCACTACGACTCGAATCGTTTATAGGTGAGCTAAGAGTGGAAGTAGTGCACATATGTTAATTTTGACATACGACAAGTTGACGTATTACTAGTAGTTTCTGCGATTGTACAGCATTATTTTTAAATTTCCGTAACCATCTCTCTCCAGTTTTCATTTCTTTATTTCTGTCATAAAAATCTTCAATACTACTGCAAGACTTTTTTTTCAATTTTATCTATCAAAAATTACTATTCGATTTTGTAATTGTGATTTATCGTCTTCTTTCAAAAATTTCGAAAATTTTGTTTTTCAAATAATAAAAATGCTCTTGATAACTTTTCATATTTCTCATACCAAAAAACCAAGTGTGATATTTTTGAAAATGAGATATTTCATTGACAAAGTATTCGTTACGTAAAGATAATTTAATGGTACGACAACATTTACTGATTACAAAAAATAAATACAGCCATATTTGCAAGACTTATAGTTATTTATGTTTCCACTGACTTGAACACATAATCCTACAAATAGTCTTCCGAAAATTATAGATTTTCTGTAACTCTGCCAAAAGTCCTTCTGGCGTCACTTTGCCACTTTCCGAATATTCTGGAATTAACGAAATTTAACGTTTTTCTACGCCTCCTGGCTAGATACGTTCTGTTTCTGTATTTAACCAAAGACAGTTCAAGATTCCCGCTATCGCGACGGAACTTTTCTGCCACTGCAATTCCGCGTACTTTGGCCCGAGTTTCTCAAAGAAACGCGCACCATGTAAGGGTTTACGTTGTACTTGCACGTGCAGATCGATTCGATGCTGCCTGCAAAAGTATTCCGTTAATAATGTAGCAAGGCTATCACGTCTGAGAGGATGTTTCGGGTCTTTGACGATTCGACTTTGAAAATCACTAACTCGTTTCGCGACCCGATTCTTCGTTAACTCCGCGAAATTCGGCACAATTGCAAATAGCGCGAGATGAAAGATAAACCCCGAAAATCGATTCTCATAGAAGACATGCACAGTGTGTAAAGAATTGCAGTTTTTCATCGTGCAATACGGAAATGGTTTAAATTGGTAATTTGCGATGATATTAACATGTTATAGTCCAAGAAGAAATTCTTGAGCAATTGTTTAATTAATGTAAATTATATAGTTTAGAATTCAAATAGGATATTAGTGAAACAGGTTTTGTTTTAAAACAAATGTGTGTTGAAATTTTTTTATTTTTATTTATTTATTATTGAGGAAGTTCGCCAATATTTTAACAATTTTTGTAACTAATAAAAATGTTGTTTTTATTGGATAAAAAATGTGAAAATGAATGAAACAATGGAGATATTTATGGCTAAATTGAGGTCTGAAAACAATGTCGAGCAAGTTCATAAAATCGCCTACTTCGAGGCGAAAACCGTGGAAGAGCGGTAATTACTGAAATTGCGGTGATCGGAAGGACAATTGCGCATCGAACAACCGTCATTTTTGGTCCAGTCACGCTCGCGTTTTGTCACAACTGGCGGTACTTTATGCATTGACGGTACGATAGTGTTCAAGGAACTCATTTTTATGTGAAAAAAACTCTCCGGGGAGATTCGTTTTTGGATTATCGAAACGTCTCGTAATCGTCGTGTCAAGACGATTTTGTAATGTCGAAACAAATTATTTTCGCGCTTTATCAAAGCAAACGCGAAAGATTACACGAAGAACCGGGAATTACATCGGCGAACGAGTCGCGCGAATATATTCGCTATATTTGTCTCCGACCTAATTTTTGACGTCGCAATTTTATACGATATCATTTTCGTCAGATTTATCTTATATTTATACTTGAGGAAAACATTATTTATCAAATCGCTTCGAGTAAGTGGGTTAAGTATACATCTTTTTTTCAGTAAAAAGACAATATTATTTCGTTTCTAGGTGAACATGATAAAAATCGTGTAAAACTACTTACAGTACAAAATATTTTTCAAAGGAATCGAAACGTGACAATATTATAAACTTTTAAATGGGACTGATTGGGTTCTCATTCTGGTCATTTTCCTATCCTATATTGATCAGAATATGATAAAAAACGGTCCCATCAAGAAAATCTTTTTTACTCACGGTTACATGATCTTTAAAAATGTTCTTTAAAATATTCGAAATGAAACGTTTGGAAAATGTTGGTATCTTATATTGATCAAAATCGGATAAAATCGGTTCCACTAAGGGAACCTTTCACGTCAAAATGACGATTTTAGCGCGAACGAAGAAAAACGAAAAAAAAAACAAATAAAAAAAGGAAGGTCCTACATATAGTCCAAGCATCGAAGCTTTGTAAAAATGCAACTTTCCATAGTTCATGCGTTAAAATGTAAATTCTCCAAAACCGGATTAAATCTTTAAAACGCTATATCTCCAAATATCTTCGAATATGTAAAATGTTTTGAACCGATTTTAAGTTTCGACATCTCAAACAATCAGCACACAATACTCTACCAATCCGTCAGACCGTTTTTTTATTTTTTTACTTTTTTAAAAAGTTATAACGAATGTGAAAAATACAGCAATAAACCCTGTTTTTGCGACTTTTGTGACATTTTAATTGCAAACGATCGTAACTTTTAAATGCATCAAGAAATCGAAAAACTGTCTGATAAATGTACAGAAAAAGGGTCAAATTTTAGTGTACGAGGTCAAAAATCAAAATCGGATAAAACCCTGTCACAAATTAGCTATCCGAAAATGACCATTTTCCAAATGACATTCTATAACCCATAAAATAAATAATTAACAACAAATCAAAAAACCGTCCTCTTGAATTTATCTGAAATATGGTAGGCTCTTTGCATACGAAAATTCAGAAAGATTCTGAATTTTCGTATGCAAAGTAAAAAATGATGGACTTTAGCCATTTCCGCGGAAGGTCTCCTTAAGAAAATCTTTTTTTTCTCAGGATTACTTGATCTCGAAAATGTTCATTAAAATATGTGAAAAAATGTTCGCAAATTTTTCCACCGGATATTTTTTACATAGGGCAGCGAAGCCGGCTTTTTCTAATTCGTGATTCGTCATTATCGTCGTGTCCCCTGCACATCGTTGACGAGATAGCGCGCGCTCCCGGTAACATATCGGTGCATTATATCGCGGTGTCAGCGGGAGTCAAGCGTGCTAAAGCGGCGCACGGCGGATATCGCGTAAATTTGGCCATTTCTTTCGACTTCGCGGCAAAATTATATTTAGGCGCGCTCGTTGGCACAAATGACAATTGGCCGGCGTTGGCGCGCCGCGCCCCTAACGAAGGTGCGAATTCGGAATTCATTGACACGCGATTTATTATTAGATGCGGCGCATAAAACCGCCACCCCCTGTTTTGCATTCTTTCATATGCTATATTACAATCAAACTTAGAGTTTCAAGACGTGAAGTGTAATAAAAAAATGACAACATTTGATTCAATAAAAATTCTATCAAAAACAATCATTGAAATAAAGTGTACGATGAATGAAAATGTAAAACAAATTACAAAATAAATAAAATGTAAAACAAATAAAAAATTAAGATCCGACGAAAATAAATTAAAAAATATTAGTTTGAAATCGGAGACAGAGTAGGTAACATTTAGCAGTTGTCAGAAAATCGAAATTCAATTACGAATCGCATTTTGAGAAGTTTAAAAATGTCTTCTGAACTTTGAGAAAAACATTGAAACTCGACCCACCTCCATTTCAATTTCCCAAATCACTTTTTGCATTCCCTGTAAACCGTATTTCCCAACCGGAGTTGACATGGAGGAAGTTGTTTTTCAACTTCCCTCGGCAAGTTAAAAATGAACGGAGAAAAAAAGCCGCGACTTGAAAGCACCGTCAAACAGTTGGCCCGAAAAAAACAAATCTTCCGAAGACAGCTCATCACTCTCCCGGGTCCACCGTCGAATTTACCGCGCGAACGACGATTCTTTATCCTTCCCGCCGCGCATCAATAGTTATTCTAGGCCCGGCGTGATTTACGGTTAACAACCGAACAACAACTTGTCCCGCCGCCTATTTTCGTCCCCTATTTTCTTTCCCAGAAATACAAAAAATCATCTGCCCCTTCACTCCATTTTCCGGTCCCAAAATCGCGACCCAAAATCACCTAAAATCCTACAAAAAACTTACTCGAAACCCGCAGAATGACGCCGAAAACCAGTACGAGCACCGCCAGTTTCGCCATAGAAAATCGCGGGGTGATTTCGACGGGGTGAAAGTTCGCCGCGACGATTGCACGGAGCACACACTCGGTGCCGGTCGGCGCTCGACTGAGCGCTGTCCACTTGGCCGACCACGTTAAGTACAACAAGGGCCGTCGATAAAACGATCTCTCGCGTCGACCCGGGACGACGATTTTTTCATTCATTTTCTTCATCCGCCGGACGCTGCCGATTTTCGGCTTTTCCTTCGACCCAGGGCCGAAAGCCATTGTCCGCGCGAACGCTAATTGCCGATTAATCGCTTCTTTCGTTTTCGCGTTCGACTCTGATTGTGCTCCAATTGCGAAGCGAGCATTTTTTTTCGTGATTGCAGGTTTTGTGTTAGAAACTGGAACAATTAAAGCGCATTGTTCAGAGGGAAACCGGGGGGAGGGGTGGAAGAAATTGGCGCGAAAATGTGGGGGAAATTGAAGGAAAGGTGGCGCTGTTTTTGCGGCGCTGTTGGGCAAGGTGGTTTCGGCAATTGTGGGCCTTTGTGTTGGGATTATCGGTGGACAAAGTTCGGGAGATTTTCTGGGAGGCGTTGTGAGAATTGAAAGAAAATTGGATTTTGAAAAAAGGGCGATTGCGAGTGAGAGTTTTTTTAATTGTCGGATAAAGGTGATGAAGCTGGAGGAGTGAGTTTGGAGAAGGTCGTTGGGTAAGAGATTTTTTAAGAACGCGCGGCGGGAGTGAAGGATGATGGATCTTGTTAGGGTAATTTAAGGTAGGTTAAAGAGGGTCGTAAAAATGGGTATGAATGTGAATTGGAGGCTGAATTTGTTCTTATGTAATGGTCTTGGATAATGATACGTAGGCGTGTAATGTTAGACGCTTTTTAGGGAATCTCATTCATGGAGGCTGTAAGTACGATAAATCGGAGGAATTTTATCGGTGAAATATTTTAGTTCGATGTAATAAAAGAGTAAATGATTTTGTTCAACAGAAAACTAATTTTAATTTAATTTGTAACTTGGGAGAAATTATTTAATTTAAAACTTGGGAAAAATGTAAACAATTATATATGAGTAAATATTGACAATAATACATTTATTGTTCACTTATTGAAATTTAGAGACCTTTTCTCTAAATTTCAATAAGTACTTAAAATTATAAAATTATTTTATAAAAGTCGATCCCACAAAAAAAAGTATGTATGCACTTTCGAAAAATGTTATGAAAAATATCCTTTTGAATGAAAAGAATCCGTATCCAAATGGAAAAATCGTTTTCATTCAAAAGGATTGCATTTGGTAAAAAAGGAATTCGTTTCAGGACAAAAGGAAATTCTTTTTTGACTAACAATCATTTTTAATCAAAAAGAGTATTTTTCTCAGTGCGTTTTCCCATTTATTGACATTTAGAGAGTATACTTTTACACAATACTCAATGTCTCTAATAAACGAAAAACTATAGTGTTCGCAATTAAAAATAAAAACGAGACCAATGTACGATATTCGGTATGAGCCAAATGTAGATCACACGAGACAGTATAAAACAGCAGTAATAAATGTTCGTTAAATATTTCCTCGGTTCGACATTGTTCCACTAAAATTGCGGCTGGCACGCAATGGAACGCGCGTATGAATGAAAAAAGCGAATTTAAAGTGGTCGCGTTGACAGGACATTTTCGTGACTCCAATTGACCATCCGTTATTTCGATGAACCTTCCTTGTCATCAGAAAATCATTCGTCAAATTTCGCAACGCAATCATAACTTAAATTTTCGCGGTGACCAAATTAACGACTTTTTTCGTTTGTATGTCGTGACGCGTAAGGTCACGTAATTTTGAGCGGAAGCCCGGTTGGGAGGAATAACGTTTGTTCCGATAAATGATTTACCTGTTTATTAATATTTTAGCGAAACATTTCGCAACAGAACAATAGATTAATCGTAAACAAAACTCGCCTAAATATTTTACCGGCAACTTTGATATTCTCGCAAGTTCGACTGCCGATTTATTTTTGTTATAGTGTGCGCACAATTAGCCTTTGATTTTTCGCAACTTTTTCGCACGAGGTGGTATACTGCGGCACGTGTAACGCTTTTTCAATAAATAAATCCGTCGTGATGGAAAATGGAATGGCGAAAATGATATGCACAGTTAATACAAAAATGTTACTGTTACTTCTAGCGTAATTTTTGGAAATGATATTTCGACGAGGCACTTATGAAAACGAAGTAAAAATGGGAATCACATTTTTTTATATAATAGGTTCCATTCAGGAAAACTTGGCGTCGGTATACCCGGAGATTAATGCAGTGTAATTGCGTGCACTGTGGCGTATTTGATGCACGATAAACAGATTGCCCATTTTCGGAGGAAAAGTTTTTTGTGCGATTTTCGAGTTAAAAGATGTTACAAGACTTTATAGGTGCAATCGGTTTTTATCGGTACATTGCGAATAATTTTTCAATTATGATACAGTTCGATTTGTAATTATTTTATTCGAGATTTTAATAGATCGAATATTTACAATAAAAAATAAATGTGTTTAATTTTAAGATTCAGCTCTCTAAATTTCAATAAGTTAAATTTCACTTAGTCTACATTATAAGTTGTCCTTTTATTCAAATAAGTGAATATGCACTTATGAATAAGTGAATATTCATTTATTAAAGAAGTGTATATAAGAGAATACTTGTAACGTAGAATAAGTGAAATTTCACTTATAGAAATTTGGAGAAAGTGACTAAAATATGAAGAATTGTTAAAGCCATTTTTTGCAAAGCGAGCATTGAATAGATTATCAATAGATAACTTGGATGGAAAATGAGCCAACGTCCTATAAAGGGCAGTTTTGTACAATTTTATTCATCACACAATCGTGATGCAAAAAAGCGGCGTATCGTCGTTCGAATCGTTAATAAAATATTAGAAGCCATTCTGTTTGTTTTACGATATCATCAAACTTCTATATAAAAAATAATTTCTCCAGTATCGAAATAAATCTAGTTCATGACAGGAAATTCGTTAAAACGTGTCACATCATTTCAGCTCTGGAATTGTTATTATTGTTATTAATTTATTCCACAATAAGAAGAATATTACACATTCATTCCTAGAGGTTTTACGGAAGGTCACACTGTTTAATTTAAACATTCGTAATTATGCAATTTGGAAATCAATTGTGGTACCAAAAATAACAAAAAAGTAAAAGTTGATATTTTATATTAATAGTATTTTACAGAAAAGTATTTAGGTGTGTATACTAAGGCATTATAAATTATATATACGATACACACGCTATTACCTATATTGCCACCAAACAGCATGCGATGGTTATAATTATATATAATGGTTTGTGCGATGGTTATAATTACGTTAAGCTATTTTATTATCCCAAATTTCAGTTTGTCTGTATTTAAAGATAGACATAGCATATGCGTTGAACCAGATTATAATTTCCACCAATTATTTACGATAATAATTATTCAAATCTCACCCGTATGTAATCCAATGATTACTTCATGGGACGATTAGGTGGCCGTTGCAAAATTATTGAATTAATTCTGTTTCAATGATAAATTAGTGACATAATATAATCATTTATTAAACCTGACTGAAGAAGTAAATATTTTGTTGAACTGCACGTGACAATGTGACGAAACATGCAAGTTCGACGCGAAGAATCAGTAACAATGTGTGTATTATCAGAGTCCGTTGGTTACATGCATAAAATTTAACTTAACCACCCAGTTCTTCCATCCAGACGTTGATATGATATGAAATTCCGAGTAATGGCTAATGGGACAGTACAAATTGTCAGGCGACGTTTTTTGCCAAAATAATCAACAAACCAGTTTCGGTAAAAAACATTGAACGATTTAAAAACGCGATATTCGATACGAAATAGAAAACTTTCATTGTCTGAGTGGAAGTATGTGGTGAAGTATGTTCGTACAGTTTTTCTCACAATCAAAGGTGGATTATAAATGTTATAAGTATTCATTTATTAAAGATAAATTTATTCACTGCGTATATATAAACGATTTACATAAAATGTAAATAAATGAAACTCAGCCATTTGAGTTAAAATTTACATAAATCGTATACAAAAATCGTATAATATTTACATAATATCATACATAATATTTACATAATTTGTATGTAACTGAAAAAGGTACATAATTTATATACCTTGAAAAAACGTAGTACAAGTTTATGACTGCATTTGGTTTTTGAACTTAGGAATTTTTATGTAGATTGTAATCTGATTTATATAAATTTTAATTCAAATGAGTTGCATTTACTTAAATATTATGTAAATTAAATCATAATGTTTACATAATGTTTTCACAAAATTTATATAATGCTGGATATCAGGAAAGTTATGCAAATTTTTTTATTGAATGATGAAATTAAGATAATTGAAATGCGATAAAAAATATTTACCTACGAGTTTATGCTGTTTCCTAAAAACGTCATAAACTCATAGGTATTGTCAGAATTGTTTCCCTGGTTGTTTAAACAAAATCCAAAAATGAATGAATGTAAATTATATATATATTTATATAAATGAATTGTTGTATACTTTATGATGCAAACCCCCTTCTTTTCAAAATATCTTAAAATTCAGACTACTTGCAGCAAAATACTTTAGCTGCAATACTGTGACAGATTTGGGACAGCTTTCCTAGGTATTAGGTATTAAGATAGAATTAATTTTGGACAAATATTGAAATGCTGTTACCAACTCTACCGTAAGTAAAATAAAAAGTTGTGAGTAACTGTTTAAGAAACTCAGCATATAGATTAGACTACAATAAATAACGTGTATCTGATAAATTTGTACTAAAAATAAAACACAAATTGTTATCAAACAAATATTACCATCTAAATTATCCTGCCCCGCACCCCAGAACTAAATTTTGTTCAGATACTCAACTGTACAAAAAATGATTCAAGTCGGTCCTAAATAGTACATTTCGTAATAAGAAAGCACGTGACTCTGTGATGAATAAAGATTGACATGACTTTTTAATTTCATCACTTGTGCACAGAATAACTTTTTGCGCGCTGATTCACAGTATGTTTTCCTCATTACATTTAGTTATCACGAAATTTAGTTGTGATGTTACCATTTGTTTCTTTATATTTATATTTGCATAAATTTACTTTTTCCCACACGCGCATGTAAAGCGGCTCAAAACACACCTGATTTCTGACTGGTAAGCAGTCATTTACCATTTCCTAACATGCTAGGTCCAGAAACACACCTAAATGGGACATAATAATGTCCGGACTGGGCCTAGACTATGGAGATCGTAAAACACCCAGATTTGATCTAGCCTGGGCCCAGGTGTGGAGTTACAATAGGATTGCGAATGTACAGTATTATGTTGTGTAACGTTAAGAACAAACTACAACTGTAGGCAAGTGGTCATGCTTTCAGTTTCATGTGTAGTGAGACTTGAGTTCAAATCTCACCTGGTACCAGATTTGACCCAGACTAGCCACGTGCTGGGATTCGATTTCCATGCTCGTTGGGCTAGGATTGGACCGAATCTTGACCTATTAAAAAGACCCCATATACTTGACCTAGATTGGAGCCAAAATGGGACATATTACACTCCTAATCTGGCTCCACATCACTGATCCAAAGGTCCAAATTCAACTAGCCTAGGCCAAATCTGCACTGAGAAAAATATTCTATGAAAAATTATTAGAATTCCAGTAAATTTTACCATATCATATAGGAGTCGTGACGTATCGTATCCCATTTGGACAAATTTATTATATCTTCAAAAGAGACATTATTACAAGTTGCAGTAAATTTTATACTATATCATCTGGGAAAAATTCTTCGAAGTCATACTAATTTTGTTCAGATGAGAAAGGATACGTCTCCTAAATGATATGATAAAATTTACTCAAACCTTTTTCTCAGTGTGGACATATTTGTTTCAATGGGCTATTACAATTTTTCCACATAACTAAAACAACAAATACTTTCTCCAATCCCCAAAACTCGAAAACCTTTTCCTCAAACCAAAACCAAATAATGTTTTTCCAAATACCAACACTTCCACATTAAACCCACTCAAAACAACAGAAAACAACCCGACACCGACTCGCTCGACAACCGCCTCCGGTGCTCTGCCTCGACGCCGCATATCGGTCTCGGTGCGCGCGCTTTCGGCGCATGCGCGGCGCCAGGCGCATCGGCAAAAACAAGCTTTTTAACAATCCTTGCGAATCCCTCGCGAGCGCCGTCGTGTCGAAAAGCGCGTGAACGCCGCATTCGCTGCGCCGCGCTAGTTTCCCCGTCGATAATCCGCGATGTCGCGCGGCCGAGCGGCCTAGCGTTTTTTCGCAAGCGAAAAAAACGGGGCCTACGACGCGCTCGCCGAAACACGTCGTTCCGAGCGCTTAGTGACAGCGTACGGATTCGCCGTCTGTACGCGCGTGCACTTAGTTAAAAAATAGCCGTGGACAGCGGACAGCGGCAGGTAATATGGCGTCAGACGGAGACAAAGAAACGCGGCGATTCCGCGAACGCGAGGGGATTCCGGGATTTGGGTTTCGGGCCGAAAAATCGGGGGCGGAATTGACGATCGAGTGGAGTGCATCTATTTAAAGTCGAGCGCGGCCTGCATTACCGGCGGAGCGGCGATTTTGCGTAAAAAAGAGCAGTGTTGCCAATTAGGTGTTTTCGCGTTTCGTTTCTTGGTTTGAGCGATTTTGTGGCTGAAGTGCTGAGAGGAGAGCGAGTGTTTGTTTTGGTGTGTGGTTTCGGGGTGAAAGAGGGGGGGGGGAATCGATATTTTGCGAATCGGTGAATTAATCAAGTGATTGATGATGTTTTTGTTGTTGGGGTTTGATGAGTGCGAGTTTGTGGATTCTGGGAGGAGGTGGGTGGTTTTACGAGAGTGAAGTGGGTTTCTGGGAGTTTGCGTCGGGAGGTGTTTGGAGAGTCCTTTGTCTGGAACTGGTGCGAGTGTGGATTGGTGTAGGAGTTTTTGGAGGGGAGAAGGTTTTGGAAATGGTTTTAGAGTGGTTGTTGGAGGAGAAGAAAGAAGGAATATTATTTCAATAAATTTTACATATTAAACGGTTATTACTTACTGCATTTTAAGAATGGATGGATGTCATATGCGCAGAATGTTTGCGGAGCAGCATTCAGTAACTCTTTTGTTGCTAATAACAATTGTAAACATTGAATATAGTAAGACTGACTATTTTCAGTATCACGCATCTTAATCGATAAGATGAGTTTGTCTACTTACACAAAAACACATTCTGTCGATAAATTAAAATCCATAATTAAAATTGCAGGCCGGTGTGAGACCGCTGGGAAACTGCTGTGACACCATTTTTGTGTGTCGCAAACTCATTATGCTGATGTGATGAGGACATTTCCAATCACATGCGGATTACAAGTGTCTCACATGCGGCTCGTAGTATTGACTGGCACCTTGCAAACGGAACCATACAGAAAACGTTATGAAACCCTCAAAACGAAATATTACCAGAATCTTATCGGAGCCCGAAAACGGAGCCTATCCCAACCGAAAAAACAACATTTTTGCAAATGTTGTTTTTTATATTACAGTATTATCTAGAAAATGTCATAGTTGGGATTCGAACCCCCTCCTTCCGAGCAGGAGTTTGGAAGTATGGTTGAAGCACAAGTCTGGACGAAGAACGCGGGTTCAAATCCCAGTTATGACAATGACGTTTTTTCAACTGATTGTTTCAACAAACTTCCATTACATAATTGTAAACATTTATGTTTAGAATTATAATGATCTAGATAATATTGTTTTCTGTAACGGTTCTGATAATGTCCCGTTTTGAGGGTTTTGTAACGGTTCCTTATCGGTTCCGGAATGCTGCTGTTTGTAGGGTAACAATCTGGTTCCAGAAGGGTTACTTATATCAGGGACCCTTACGGTTCCTGTGATTATATGTTTTGGAAGTCATATACAACGCTGGTGTAATGCTGCAGTAATCATACAGTAATAAAAACGGTTCCGATTCGGAACCCTTTGGGGATTTATCGCTCGCTGGGGGTGATGAGACGGAAAATGCGAGAAATGGTTTAATCGCACGAGGAACAGATTTTCCGTCATCGCCTATGGTGCAAACGATATTTTATGGCACAAGAGAGTAAAAAATGCACTGTTTCCAAAACGCCATAGGACGGAAAACTGCATTTTCCAAGCCCGCGTGCCATAAAATCATTTCTTCGTGATATTCGCGTGATTTCTCACACCCATACCTTACAGTTCTTACGTGATTTCTCACGTGATTTTGATAGATTTATAAGTAAGTTATGCTCTGCCCATTTACTCAAAACAGTAAAATCGACTTTATTTTAGAATCCCTCTAGCAATTATTTTCATTTAGCATCCTGCATTCAAAGTTCCTGTAAATTTCTTTTAATTTCCATGCAAATAAAAACTATTTTCTGCAAAATCTCAGGATTTTCTATTATTTGCCAAGAAATGTGAAATGAGCTAAAACGGAAAAACCTATGTTTTTCCTTAAAGCATTTCTCCCGTTAAAGTCAAATCAAAGAGAATTCAATGAAATTTCGAAATTAGGTTCGTTTTTTACTAATATTTAAT